>MU375948.1:91106-274068 GCA_022495235.1 Xylaria curta
TATTTATAATTTTTATTTTAATAAATTATTTAATAACTTTATTACAAAATATAATTATTTATTTTTTTTTAATTAATGAAATAATTTATTTAAAAAAAAAAAAAAAAAAAAAAAAAAAAAAAAAAAAAAAAGTGAGATGTTGTACAGTCTGCAAACCGAGGCGTCTTATCAGAGGGGTCTCTGATTTACGGCTAGTTTCAGCCTGCTTACTCTGCCTACCTGACAGGTAGGTACCTACCCAGCGCAAATAACCTATACCTAACCAGATAATGCATAGATTTTTTCTTCTCTTTGCGCGTGTTTTTAGTCACAATCGTTGTGTTAAACTACAGCTATCAATTGGTAGGCCTCGATCACGAACAATTGGCTTGTATAATCATTTATAATAAACGCAACCCGATGGACCAGGTACAAAGTATTACAAGTGAAAATATTGCGGACCCTTACCAAACCCAAGTCCATGGGTAACCATTCTGTCGGGTCCGGAGATTTAATTACAAGACAGCCGCCCACTAGTCTAATATAAGCGTTGTATGTCGTGCCACTGATTCGGTAAGCCCTAGAGGCGTTTCACCGCAGGCAGTTAGTTCTGGCATTCATGGAAGGATATTTTCGTGAATTATTTTCTGCTAGAATTGTGAATTGAAAATAATAATAAATGCAGCATTCTCACGTAATCTTATAAACTCTTAGGTACATTGAAATGCCCGTTGTTTTCAAGATACCCTACAATCGTTTTTGCCATTCCCGTAGGCCACCTATCCGTCCCGCAACATAACCCCCAGCATTATATCGTTAAGTCAATACACCTCTTTTAGGTTCTTTCGATGAGTCGAACCCAGAAATCATCGATCAAAAAGCTCGAGTATCCTCGGCACCGCCATGGCGCTTGTGGATTCACAATCTGAAGGTCACACGTTCGCAAAATCTGCGCTTGATTATCAGTATAGAACGCCACTTAAGGATTCTAGCCATCATGTCGAACTTACCTCAACAAAGATTTTATTCAGCTCCAGCCCCGCCAACGTCTTCCCAGGACATTGCCATCGTCCATGACCAAAGGCAAGATCAACACTCTTCATAAGTTCCGATCTCTCATCTTCGCTACATTCAAGGAAGCGTTCGGGTCTGAAGACTTCCGTATCGTCACCGAATACCTCCTTATTACGCAGCATGCTCCAAAGGTTGACAAAGATATCTGTTCCTTCGGGGACGAATTTTCCACAGATCATATCCCCGCCAGCTGGGACTTTCTTTGGAAACCCGGTGATTGCGGGTGGCACCATTCGTAGTCCTTCGTTGATAACCGCCTATTCAGATTGCCAAATTAGGCCTAACGTTCGCGTTTAAAACGAGTTTTCACTAACCTGGAGATATGGAAGTCGCTTAGCCTCTTCATTTGTGATTGGGCTTGAGATACGGCCTTCCTTAATTCCTGTCATAATCTCGTCTTGGAGCTTCTTGTAAGCTATGGGGGAAGAGAGGATATGGAGCATGATTCCTCGTATTGCAGTAGTCGACGTCTCAGACCCGGCAGGTACCTGAACGGCCAGTTCAAGTTCACACTCGCGACGTGTCATCCCATGTTTAATCCACTCATCCTAATATTCCGTAAGAGACAATGTATTAAAGAATGTAAAGTATCTCAACTCACCAGCATATCACCTTGAGTACTCTTGATGTCTGATTCATCAAAACGCTTGGCTACAGCATCCTTGACAATCCTAATCTTTTAATCAGATATGTTTGAAAATATTAGCATGTAACACTCACCCTAAGAACCTGCCCATCCCTTTCTCATCCGTGTGCTTGGGACCAGCCAATTTAAGAAAGAACTTTGAAGCAAATAAATCCCGCAAAGTAGGGATCATCATGAAGCTGTGCAAGAATGGTACGAATGAATCCGCTATAGATATAAAATCGAACTGATCAGACTCGGTCGCAAGATCACCCCATGGCTCGCCAGATCCGGCGAGGGTGACGATGTCGACCTGGAAAAATCGAATGAGACGACTGAAGTCCACAATGTTTGACTTGCCCTTCCCAAGATACTTGGTCTTGAGAAGATTCACAAGGACGGCCAGTTGTGAGTCCACTTTGGCTTCGAGATCTACTGCACCTTTTCCAGCATAACCGGCCGCCAACTTTGCCTTCCGCTTGTCGTGTCTTGCAGTATCGGGTTCAGAGAGCACACTGTGGCCATAAGGGTCGAACTGGATACTACCATACCAGTCACCACGCCCGTAGCTTGACCGTACATTGTTGATTTGCCAAAGTGTTTGGGGGTCGTAGACGAGTAGTTCGTTGGGACCGATACGCACTATCTTGCCGTATTTCTCTTGCTCTTCAGCCAAACGAAGATGCATGCGGCCAGTACTCATGGTGAAATACCCCCATAGATAACTGAAGGAGGCATAGAAGGGCCCCGGGAATTGACGAAGGCGATACCATGATCGAATTGCCGATATAAAGTACCACGCAGCACAAGTTGCTAAAGCGATAATGGTTGTGAGGCTAACGTTGGCGGTCAAAACGCCCGAGTCGTGCGTCCATGTAGCCATCTTTGTGGTGAAAATAGAGGTGACAAGACTAGAAAAAGGGAGAGGAGCTAGTGCCTGCTGGGTGTGTCACAAAACAATAGTGAAATATACGAAGCGGGAGGTTAGGGTCTTTCATACTAGTGTATTATCTAAGGTCGTACATTAGGACCACAGTGAATGTTACGTTCTGGAAAAGGCCACAAATATGTCGAGGATCTACAATTATGTCCATACTGACTATCCATGGCCACCTATCTTCTTGGTCCTTGTTTGTACATGGAAGACAGGTAATAGGATCCCTGTATCAAATACCTACATGAATGACAAACGACCAAATTTCGTTGGTGAATACCAGGGTTTATAGTAGACTATTGCCACTTAGTTTTGCGCTTTGCCTTTGAGTGGTCTAGTCGAGCGATGGCCGCCATTTCAGTCCATTACTAGATAGTTCTACCGCACACTAAAATATACTCTAACTATCTGCAATCATGAAAGATATGCCAGTATTGCATTTTGATGCAGAAATCTATCAGGGGTCATCCTTAAACCGCTCCCACGTCAGTCCAATGAACCAAACTGCATTCGGACTAATCAAGCCAGGAATGCCGCGGAGATATGGAAGCTGAGATTAAGTCGGGCTGCCAAGAATAATACGTTCCTTCTGTCGAAACATGCCTAGACCAACCCATCCTCCTGGTAAGCGGTAAGCGATCTACATAATAGCGGCAACTATACCGATCAAATCTCGTTGGGGGCGTTCAATTGCCGATTGTGGAAAACCATTCCAGATTGTCGGGACCTCTACCAGGACTGGGACGCTCTGATTTTCACCTAATTTGTAGGAAAAGACCCTCAGAGGCAACGGGTTCATAGTCCAACCTCCAAATCAAATAAATAGGTTGTGCTGCTTAGGGTGAATTTCACCACGATGTTTGCGTCTAACTGCTGTCCAAAACTTGCGTGACTTTGTTTCTTTAGCCCTTGCTTCACTATCCTCAATATAGTGCAAGCCCCTCGTTTGCATTCGGATCAAAACCTCCCGTACCACGATGTGCAGCTACTTTTTTTTCTTCTCCTTTTTTCTATTGGGTCTACGACTGACCCGACCCGACCCAGTGGCTCGCTGCATGCACTACACGGCTATCCCGACTATCTAATTGGCCAGTCGCTGCCGTGTCCTAGGGTACCCTGTGCGTACCTCGGTGTATGTAGATCTTTCTTAGGAATGGAGCGCATAAACCTACGGGGGTGGGCAGAAGTGGGGAAACTTAGGTCATTCGTCCCAGGCCGTTGGTAAAGATATCCTAAATTTGATCTTGGACTTGGATATGTTCAGCGCGTTGTACCCGCGAAACATGTAAATGTAATGGACTTAAATACTGTTCGCAACAGCGCTTTGCCTTTTCCATAATATTGTCCCTAGCTCTCAGAATTAAGACATCAAAACATGTGGCAAACTTGGTACCACTCATTGGTGGGTCAGTAGTACAGTATGTAGCTTAGCGCGATTCCTTATACACCACGAAGACCATCAGCTTTGAGCTTTGAGCTTTGACTCTATGCATAGCCATACCAGTCAAGCCAGTTGCCGGGGTGTCGAAAACTTCTTACACGGGATGTCCGTCTGATGAAGACCCTGTACCCTGCATGAAATCGGCGAGGTCAAATGCCGATCCCGTCGAACGAATCTTCGGTCATCTTGGTCGCTGTCTCTGCATTCACGAGCTATCAGAAAGGGATGAAAAGTCTCGAAGACTGTGCCTGGCCACTGAACGAGTTGGCCTCGTTGATTATGACTATGAAGGTATAAGATCTTCGTTTCGATATCTGCGATCGATTCGATCTACTGGCAGCCTCAGCCACAGTAATTTCATGCTTCTTGTTCCTTCCTCAATTGAAAGCGATTATAGGTGTTATACAGCGGTGAATTTAAACCTTCAAGACCTCCATTCGTTTATACTCGGCCTTGATAGCACTCAAACATAACCTTTGTAATTTAATCACTAGTATTTGCTGATTTTAGACCAGGTATGCATCCATACAACTACTTCCACTATGAATATCTGCTAGAAAACGGCTTATGCCCTGTTTGTTGATCAAAAAAAAAATAGTCGATATTGACCACTTACGCACGAATACAGTTCTCGACGTTTAGGACATTCGTACTAATTTTGAAATAAAGTTCTGACAGAAATCCCACGCAGGTTGTGTGCGACATTTACGGTCCCAAACACCGGAACCTTGTTAATGTTGACCACCCAATCCGGGAAATACCTTGGCTATCTACTTTACCAAGTAACCATTATTCCCACCAGTGAGCAGGCTCAATTACACCCTTAGCGTAAATCGTTATTATTCCCACTGGCTAGGTTCTCCGCATTGAGCTAGATTCACTCAACTTCAAACTGACTTATACTACCCATTTTCTTGTTTCTCCGCACTGAGTGATACGTCCCGGGGGCAACGATGGCCCAGGATTTTGGGATCGGTTGCTCTTCCACCGAAATGTTCAAAACCAGTCGGTGCAACAGCGTCAAGATTTTATTTTGAGCTTGGGTTATAAATATGCGCAAGCGCTATGATTCTACCATGGGTTGGCAAAAGTTCTTGATTTACAACATTGGATTTCTCTTTGTTCACAAAATTGTCCCAACTTGGAGTTGAGAAGTCAGAAATGCTCATGAAGCGGCTTAGCTTACTTTTCGTTTCATCCCTGGTCTTTTTGGCCTATTGCACGCCCTATCATCTACTGGACACGTGGGATCTTGTAGGCTATGGCAATACCAACCCTCTGGGAGCCACCACAGGCGGAGAAGGAGGTGACATAGCTGTAGTGGACAATGTGAAAGACCTTACAACTGCGATATCCAATAACGAACCTCGAATTGTCTACGTTAATGGGTCCTTCAATTTGACATCGCGACTGAAAATAGGATCCAATAAATCGTTGATTGGTATGGGAGATAAAGCGTCCTTTAATAATAGCGGGATCTCGATTGCAAGTGCGTCAAATATCATCATACGGAATTTCAAGATCAGCTATGTGTACGGCAATGATGGGATTACCATTGAAAATTCAACCAGGGTCTGGATAGATCACAATGAATTTGCTTCAGATCTTAGCCATGGTCCAGACTATTATGTAAGTCTAACCGGCACTTGGCTAAGCAGATTACTAATCTAACCACACCCTACTAGGACGGTCAGCTGGATATTGTAAGGGCTTCCGACTGGATCACGGTGTCGTGGAATTATTTTCATGACCACTGGAAGTCGTCACTGGTGGGGAATAGCGATACACTGCGGGCTGTTGATCAAGGCCACCTTCATATCACATACCATCACAATCATTGGAAGAACATTGGCACACGAGGACCTGCTGGTCGATTCGGACACCTGCACGTATATAACAACTATTATGAGAACTACCTATACCAGGCGATCCACTCACGTTCTGACAACCAGGTCTTGGTAGAGGGAAACGTCTTTGCCGGCAATACGAGCGAGGCATTAAGCACATACGGTCTAGTTATTCCGGAGGATAGTCCAAACACATGCACCTGCGGCGACGAAGAGCTTGATGGATTTGCTAACCTTGGAGCAGAGAATGACTTTGGACCAGCCAGGATTAACATTACTCGAACAGGCAACTTTACTCAGGTTGGATACGACTATACCCTTACCCCTGTGGACATGGTCAAGTCCGTTGTCCTAGCTGGCGCTGGGGTTGGAAAAATCAGTATATGAGGGCAGCGCATGTTAAAAAACAACACTTTAATACAAATAGTCATTTTCTAACCTAGGATCGAGACTGATTTTTACTTCATATAGCTTCTATGAGAATCCTATTATCCAGCCTGTAATTTCATTGCCTGTCGGGCCACTATGACGATCATGCTAAACATGTATATAGCCAGCTATCATAGTAATAACATTTCCGCCAAGGGCTCCCTAGTGAACAAATAATCAATTCCACAGCGTATTTTTGTCAAAGCCATCATATTTTCAATTCCACGGAAAGCAGCTCGTTCACATCCTTCGTCTTCAAATAGTCCTCGTAGCTTGGCGTTGTCACCTTCTTCTTTAGCTGATGCGGTTCAATGTAGTTGCTTATTCCAGCCATGTACCCAAACTCCTCCAGGTAGGAGGGCGCCCAGAGTACCTCGTATGGCATGCCAGTTAGCTGGTGCATCTGCTCTCGAGTCACGCTGATTAACTTCCCCGGCTTGCCCGTAACCCTTGACCATGTCTCGATAGCCTGCTCTATAGTCAGATTGCTATCGTATGCGAGAAGCTTCGTGCCGGGAGCTTCGTCTTCGACAAGGGCTCGGACGAAGACGCCTGTTGACTGGGTCTCGTTGGTGATGGGAAACCGGGTTGTCCCGCTGCAGTTGATGACCACTCTGTATTCGCCACTCTTGGGATCGGGCTTCGGCATGAGGAGCGGATTAGTTACGTATGCGCCAATGTAGATGAAAGACGTCTTCTTGGCAAGTTCAGGCTTCTCGTTCTCGATGTAGTCTACAATAGCCGCTTTCGTCTCCCAGTGGTACGAGGTTGGGTACTTTCCGTTGGAGGCACGGTTCATCGGGCCCAGCGCGGAGTACACAAGCCTTTCAAGAGTCGGTACACCAGCGGCGGCTTGAACTGCGTTCTTGCCGTGTAGAACCTCGGCTTCGAAGCCGAGCTTGCTACTCTTGTCCGGGTCGTCCCCGGCAGCGAGAGAGGCCCGGAATGTTGCCCAGAAATCCGTGTTGAGGAAGATAGCGTGCGCACCCTCAAAGGCACGGGATAGCGAGGCAGTGTCTGTAAGGTCGGCTTGAATCACCTCGCATCCTAGGTTGGCGAGCTGTGTTGCTTTTTCTGATGATGGTTGTCTGGTAATGGCGCGAACGTGCCAATTGGAGAGTGGCGCAAACGTTCGAGCGACAGATGATCCCTGGTTTCCAGTTGCGCCAATGACGGCAATTATCTTCTTTGCGTGGGACGCCATTTTGATAGTATGCGAAGATAGGGGTGTTATTATATTGCACAGATTTTTGAAGCTGGCGGATATGAGGCCGGGCGAAATACTAAAGTAGGTATGATGGTTGTCTTTTTCGAAGCCATTCTGGAAGGAACCTATTCACAGATATATATAGACAAGATTATTGTAGGTATGAAAGTTATAACTCCGTTCGTAAGGCCACTTCACACATGAGAACTCGAGAGTCTCACGGAATTTGGGTTAAAACATATTCATGGCTTACAAGAATCTGGCGATTTGATTGGTCGAAAAACCGTAAGCCAAAGGAGCCATACATAGTGTTAGTCTACTGTGATTGCACGGTACAGCTTTTCACACCCGGAGCTATCGGAAATATAGTGGCATACTGTCAAGCTCCGCTCTTTGCTTGGTGGCTTATTTCTCGCTGTCCATTGACGACATCAATAGCTCATTGGACTTTAGTGATCTTAGGAACCGAGCTCTCAGAATCGAGTAAGCCACTTGTCACGTTGTCTCTGATAGAATTGGCACGAGCGTGCAGAATGGACGACGCCCGAGAGCCAGAATACCCTGGCCCTGTGCCGGCCCAAAAACAATCAAAGAAGCGGGTGGTCACAGCGGCTCGAAAAGAGCAGAACAAGCTTGCTCAAAGAGCTTACAGTGCGTACTTCCCCTTTTTGCCGACTGTCAAGATAGATATCCGAGACTAATCGGCGCATCGTGTTTTGGGGATTCTGCTAATATGATTCGCAGGAAGACGACAAAAAGAGCTAAAGAAGGTCCAGAAACAGTCTGTTGTCTCAGGTTCACGGCGGCTAGAGCCACGGAAAGATGAAATACATATCTCATGCACATCGAATTTTTCACCAAGCTCAGGATGCGATACAAGACCCGAAAAATCGCATCTGACCGCCGACCTATTGTGCTCTCTTTTAAAAGGTGTCGAGTCTTCGCCGAGGCCTAATCCGGATGTTGTAAGCCCACAGCTTGTGCCAAACCGGTTGTCGCATTCTGCATCTCAGGATGGAGTCGCCATTGATTTATTGGCATCCATAACTACTCTACTGTCCGATGATACAGACACGCATCCTCCGGGACTCATCAATATGGTTAATATGGCTCTAGGCTTAAGGGGTAGCCTAGAAGAAAATTCAACAACCGTCTTCCGGGCCTGCTTATCCAATGCGATATGCATAGGACTAAGCCTCACAGAACTGATGTATTGTGAGCGGCCCTGCATGTCCCCTTTCTACCGGCCAATGGCACAGAGGAATGACGACCCGGCGGCACTCGTCGCGACTTCATCTTATGACTCTCTACCTCCTTCTCTGAGACCGACCCCGGCGCAGATTCTCATTCCTCATCATGCATGTCTCGATCTGATCCCTCTGCCTCGGCTACGTGAGCGTGTGATACTGCTTTGTGCGGCGCTCCCGCATACTTTCTCGCTCTGGGACATGAAACTTGACGTTTATACCCGAAACGCGTTGGTATGTCAGGGTCGCGATACTTCGAGTGGGTTGGTATCCGAGCCATGGGATATGCGTAGTTGGCAGGCCGCGCCGTGGTTTGTCAGTAAATGGAAGATGGCCGTGGATGCCGATGAAATCAAAACCAGCCTTGCGGTACCTGGTATCCCAGGTCTGTGGATGTAGGGCTCCACGCGACTTGACGAAGGCCCCGTGCGACTAAGGAACATGAGAACGGAGCGTTGCTCGAGAAAACAGCATGAATAATGCAATGTATTACTCCGATCAAAACGTCAAGAGGTTTTGCGTCGCGCGGCGGTATGTGAAGCCCTCTCCTCTTTCCCGACCATCAGAGCATAGGGCATCATTCTCTTCAAGTACAATAATCTGGAATTCTATCATTGAATTTGAGGCTCTGGCGATGATGACTAGCAATCTCTCTAGATATGCGTTTATTTGAGCAGCATTGTCGCAAATACATATCTCCACAAGCCGGTAGGCGCTCCGCGGATACGCTAAAAACGGGGTCACATCGTGATAACGCGAGTGCCAAGAAGCCTATTCGAGGAGAATATGGCCTCCAACGGAGCTCTCACTTATTTCATACGTCCTCCCGAAAATAAGCCCGGGCTATCGGACTGCCTAAAGAGAGTCGGTTGAACATAATCCGAAGTACATGCAACAACCAATGCTCATACATAGTATCCAGGTATAAAGCCCTTCTTATGCTGCCCAGAACATTGGGTTGTACTGTATCTTGAATTTGCACAATTTTCTATTCAGACTGTTATTGGATCTGCAATGTTGTTCACAACCCTCTTCATCAGCCTACTGGCCTTTGCTGGCCAAACCACCGCGGTATCCTGGTATTTCCTCCGGTATTACCCGGCGTCGGGGCAAAAGTTCACATCGTTCTCCGGGACAATGAAGATTCCGACTCAACCTAAGGCCGCAACGGTGAGTTCTCATCGACTCCCTCCCTAGATTCGTACTTCCTTGTCTTATTCATTAAACGCGTTAGATCTACGTCTGGCCTGGCCTCCAGCCGACGGACAACAGCGGCGTCTATCAGAACGTCTTGGACGGTCGCTCTGGGACCTGGTGGATTGGTAGCGGCTGGTGCTGCTCGAACCCGAGTCTGCCCTGGGGAAGCGGATTTAACACGAATGCGGGCGAGACGGTCACGTTCAAAAATACCCTCGGAAGTGCGGCTTGGACGTCAAGTCTCACACGATCTTCAACTGGCGAAACGGTGTCGAACGACTTTGCCTTGAGTGAGATGGTACCCAGCTTGACTATGACCGAGTGTTCCTGTAAGCTAATCATGGCTCATCTTTAGCTTCCAAGTCGTTCAATCAAGCACTTTTCGCTATCGAACTGTGAGTCGTTTCCCCCGAGAGCGGTTGAGGGCACGTTAACACTCGTCGTAGATATGATGTCGCTTGGAACTTCGGCCAGGTGGCATTTTCGAATGTTGTAATCGTAAGTCACCCTTTGACAAACGTTACTGATAGATATCCACTCTAACATGGCAGTAGACAAGCACAGGGAGCAGCGATTCCAGCTGGTGTAACAGCAGTCCCGAGAATTATAATGGTGCCACGGTGTATTCGATCAGCGGCGTGAGCGCTAGTGTAAGTAGCAATACCGTGACCTGCAAGATCGCGTCTGTCGTCCTACAACGCCCGGCGTAAGCTATAGGGCGAAGTTCTAGTCATGCTGTTAATGGTTTTGTTGGCGCATGGCTTAGTTGGGTAGTTGCGCGAGTCGCGCCTCATAGCATTTGTGTTAACTTATTGGAGATATGATACTCAGCCTTCCACATTACCAATGCGAAGAGTGATAACCTTGTGTCCCCGTTATGAAATGATGGTTTATGAACGGCATGCCTTGCAGCTGTGCTCGAGGACAGCGCCTATTAGGCTGGGATAACATCTCAGTCATGAGAGTGCTTAAAAATGGAGTACGCGCTGAGGGACCGGTTTGGACGGTATGTATGGTTTCTCAAGTCTTGATTGAGAATGCGCACGTGCTGACGAGATTGGAAATCAATACCAAGTAAACACGAAATACGATGAGGCTGTTATTGATAGGACGATGAAGTTTGCCTGATGCCTATCTGAGGCTTGGGAACCCGGTACGTAGATAATAGGCGAGGATTCCTATACTCCGGGAGTTGTGATTCGGGATCCTAGGCCCCCGATCTTCGCTTCAGATGCCGGGTCCCGGGATATTTGGAAGGATGCGAATGCGAGCGCGAATACTTATACTATTCTGCGTTGCGGGGTGTTGGAATAGTCATGTAAATAAGCGAAATACCACGACTATTCCGCTGAATGGTACGTGAGATTTTCGGTAGGCGATTACTGATCGCACAATCATGGCTGCCGAGGCTGTTAGAAATGGTACGCGAATTTAAAAACTTCGACGCCATTGGAGCCTTGAACTATGATGCCTAGAGTATACACATAATCCGAAGCTTTGATGATGTAAGAGGGGGCGAGAGCCATAGGGTATAAAAGTAATTGTCATGGCGCCGAATCCGTCTGTCAATCATACAGTAAGCCAACCTCAACTCCCGCCAACGAATTCCAAGCCCAGCAATTCGGTATCGTTTATGCGGAAATTTGTACATTTAATCCCTGCCTTTACCTTCTTCTGGTGTGCATTGGTACGCTATTCGAGCTCAGCTGGCTTACTTACACGGCCACAGCTTACCCTGCAGAAACACTGTTGCGATGAGGTCTGATTTGTCGTACTTTACCCTTGAAGTCGTAGCTCGGGATCGTTTGGCACTGCCGAGCTTTATAGCCAGGATGATTCTTCGCTAGGCCGGAAGCTAGGTGCGGCGTTGAGATTCGATATTAGTTAAGCATGCGGTCCTTGGTAAGTAAATAAATATCAGCTTGCCTCACGCCAGTCATTCTCGACATCGTCACAAGGACACCACCTAGTCAACCCTTCGATAGAGACGGTCCTTGCGCAACCTCATCATCAATCCCCACACGCAGAAGAAAAATGGCGCTCAAAAACACCGTCCTCCTCCTAACGGCAGCCCTCGGCGCCCTCGCCGGCCCCGTGATCCGGCGGCCCGCCGAGCTCCCCGTAGCCGTGATCGAAGGCGCATCGAAAGACCTCAACAGTCTCGAGCTTCCACAAGCAGAACAAGCAATCCTGCTCTTCCGCTCGCGTCTAGGCGAAAACGGCACCAACGCCCTAATCGCATCCGACGTGGCGGCCGCCAACACCTTCTGGCACAAGACACTCTCCAACTCGACTGGGAAATTCGTCGGCGGCACGATGCGCGCGCAGGGCTACGCTCCCAAATCCTTCTTCAATTCAACTACCGTCGCCCTGTGGTTTTACTTTGGCGGTACGGGTTGGCCTAATGATTTTCTCCAATCTAGTCCGGAGCATTATCTCTCCCTCTCGGGACCAGGCGTCCGCGATCCTAAGGCTGCGCTTGAATCTATTGAGAATTGGGGTCCTGGACCGATTACTTATTTCAAGGGCATGCCTGAGGCCAAGCCGGATTTCATTCCCACGCTCCAGGATTTCCCGGCTGATTACCAGCGGCCGCTGGCCCTGCAGCTTGAGGACGGTACCGTGTTCGCGCACTCACTTACGGCTTTCCGCGATCTGCCGGGTGGGATCGGTGTTGAGATTTACCAGGGCATCTGGATCCCTGATTCCGCCCCGGCTGAGGTCCTGCAGGGTCTGCGCGCTCATATCACTGTTGAGTTCTCGAATTGGTTGAAGCTTGCGTATAAGAAGGCTCTTAAGGCTGCGACTTGATCGTATTGAGAAGTCTTAATTAAGTGTGTATTACTCTAATTATAATAGAATTTCCGTGATTGGATATGATACGTCTTGTACCTAGTGATTGGACTGAGTGAATAAATATGTGATGATTAATTGACCGGCCTTGTACGCCGTCTCGGTAGATAAGAGATAGATAGGTAAAGTCGTTGGCGTCAGGGGCCGCCACTCGGTCCCGAATTTCATCACTTTGCTGTAATGTGCCTGCCGGGCATGTGGGATGTCTGTCGCCTCCTTCCTTCGGCACGCGAGATGGTAGATTATTGTACGTGAATACGTAATCAGACATCGCCGTCCGTCTCGGTTCAATGAATTGAGTCCTTATCATACTCACTCAAGATCTATTAATCAATCACTTATAGTCTCATCTCATTCTCATTCTCATCACCTCAAACATTTCGTCTCATCTCATCTCAATGTGAACCGCCAAAATGTCCGAGAACAAAAAACCGTTCGACCTAATCCGCCGCGGCGAGAAAAAGCCAACCCCATCCGGGACCCTAACCTTCATCGGCCTACGCCTCGCCGACATCCCACTCCAACACGCGCTCCTCGACCCCTCCGCATCCAGTCCCGGCGTGCGTCTTCTCACCTCTCTCGGGTTCCGCACCATTTACACAGACCCCTCTTCTATCAACACCCTCCTCCTCTCTTCTCCCCTCTCATGGACGAATTCGCCAACTTCACTCATCTTACTATCAATGAGCGTCGGCAGCGCCGCAAAGCAAATCTACTGGCAGACGGCCATCTCGCAGGAATCATTCCCCGCTCCCGCAGCAGCTGCCGTCAGCGTGTATAACACCGTCGTCAACTCGGCGAATACCCTGCTCTTCCTCGCTTTGGGAACTACGTCTCTGCTTTCGCGGCCATCCATCACTCTACCATTTGCTTCTCCGTGGGATACGCTTCCCCTAAGTACCGTCCTCGGCACCCTCTTCTATGTAACGGGCATCACCATTGAGGCCCTATCGGAGCGCCAACGCGCCGTCTTTAAATCTCGCCCTGAGAACAAAGGTAAAGTTTGCAAGGTTGGGCTGTGGAGCTGGGCTCGCCATATCAATTATTTCGGCTACGCGCTCTGGCGCGGCGGGTACTGCATGGTCGCTTCGGGTTGGGTCGGTGGGATTGTCATGGGGTTGTGGCAGGCCTGGGATTTGGGCTCGCGCGCAGTTGCTGTGCAGGATGATTATTGCGGGAAACGTTACGGCGAGCAGTGGGTGGCGTTTAAGAGGGAGGTGCCGTATCGAATTGTCCCCGGGGTTTGGTAGTCCACATACTTTACTGCCTTGCTTGGTATTCATCTCGTCCGTACGATCATCAAATATGTTTAGGGTTGTGTAGATTATGATTAGCAAGTCATATTCATGTGCCGGTTTGCCGTGCTTCCTTAGACCCCGTCCGGTTTTCATAACCTTTCCATGAATGGACCTGAGCAACTAAGATCTAGTATACATACAGCGTACAGTACTTGAGGCTCGCATGCCATTGTACATCCTTCCCTAAAGCCGTGCTTCTAGGTAATGGGCCAGGCCGTCTCGGCTCACCCGTCGCCGCTTAATTCCTGATATCATGCCTAACCAAATACGCCAAGAAGAAACACGAGACAGACCATCATCGCAAAGGAGACAAAAGTCCTTCATAAAGCGCCTTATTCAATACACGCAACTTCAACTACCCGCCCCCGGTTTGAATTGGATCCAGACAATTACTCCTGCTGCTGATGTAAATCTGATGAAGTGGAATGGCTGTTCACCAGCATCATCGTCCCCATCTATATTGGTCGTACAGGTAAATCGGTCAAGTGAAGGTTCTTAGTCCAACGAGGTAGTTTCCTATATTTCTCATAGGACTGACCGCAATTGGCGCAGAGTGACTACAGGTTGTTAGTAATGGAAAGCACGCTGAAATACAGACGTAGAAGGCTTTGACTTACCCTAAGGCCGTATGGACCATCGCGAACAGCCCAGACACTGGTACCCCAGATACGACAATGAGAGCAACGCCAATTAAACCTCTCTTGGTCGCTGAGGGAACCAACACCACCTCCCCCATAACCGACATCGGGCGTCCCTCGACCACCTGGTGTACCCGAGCGCCCGAAGGGACTTAGACTGCGCATTCTCCGCTTCTTCTTGGATCGTTCACCACGCCCCATCCGTTCCTCTTCCGCATCAACCCCAAGGCCAAATGGCATACCACCTATCATACCGGCGTTGCTGCTAAAGCGGGCCGTTTCTCGGCGCAGACGGCGGATCTGTCTTTCTCGGTCGACTTCGCGTTTCTCAATCTCCTCCTTGGAGAGTGTCTCAATTTTAGGCTCCCAACCATCGGCGAGCTGCTCGGGGTCGTAACGCCAACCAGCATCTGCGCCGTGAGCAGCGTCGTTGGGCAGCTCGGAGCCCATAGCGCCCCAGCCGGCCACCAAGCCCCCTGCTTCACATGCCTCTTTCTTCAGACGCAGGACCGCCTCATAAATGGCATGCGTCAGAGCTGGAACCCATTCGCCCGACAAGCCCAGGTCGGCGCAAGTAACCTTGGCGAAGGCCTCCGCAGTGCCGGGTGGGTGTAATAATGACCATTCAAACTTATCTGTGTACACTTCAGATGAGAGATTCACATTCAAGTTGACAATGCAGCGGTATGTATCGTCGGGGTTATAATCGTCCGAGTCGGCGGGGATGGGTGTGGCACTAGCAGTCACCTCTCGCAGTTGTGACGGGATGACTTTCGAGGGTGTATCGGCGGCAAATCGCATAGGTGTCTCCGGGCCGCGGCTCGACTGGGGCATCGGTGTGGCGGGTGTGGCGGAGCTATCGCGGTATGTGGATTGGGGGGGTTGTGTTGTGGTCCCATTGGGAGGCGTCCTGCCACCGGAATGGAAGAGCGGGTGAAGCGCGACACCAGCATACTCCTCCAACTGGGTACGGATCTGCTTGCTGATCTCGGTGGCGATGGCGTTCTGGTTGGGTAGGTCGAGATCCTGGACGAGCCCCAGGGCGAACTGGTCGGTGGTGATGACAGTCTCGTGCAGGTTCCAGAGAAAGATGTCCCTCAGCTTGTAGGGCACCGTCAGGTCGCCGTTCTTGTAGATGGCAGGGTCCACGTTGGGCGGGGCTTGGACGAGGCCCCTGGGCAAGGGATAGGGAGCGGCGGGGATGAAGGCGGGGATATCGACGTCGATGCGGATGGGGATGAGGGTGACGGGCAGGGCGGCCTGGGCATGGGCACTGACGTCAGCCGTGTTGCGGGCCTTGGCCATCCAGTCGCGCCAGATGCCCTGCAGATGCACCGGCACGGCCGTGTCCTTGCCGACGCGGTCGCCGGGGTCGGCGCGTGAGGCACTATCCTCGCGGCGCAAGCTTCGCAGACCGGTGGGGCGTCGGCGGCTGTCGTCATCATCGTCGTCGTCGTAGTCATAGCCATCCTCGGCGTAGTTGATGACGGTGGTGCCGCGCTTGGTGGTGCGGGCAACGGGGCCGGGGGCCGTAGCCTGCAACACGGGGGTGAGCAGGGCGTTGTTGTAGGTGCGCAGGCGCGGCGCGTAGCTGGACGAGAGCGCCTGCGGAAGGCTTCGACTCTCCATTTTGATCGACTGGGACGCCGTGTTCGATCTCCTATCTCATGTCGGTGTGCCAACAGCACAAGTTATGCGACAGCGACTAGTAATTGAAGATGGTGAATGGATGGACGGATAGATGCGAAGGCGAGGCGAGGCGCCCACACTCGCCAGAGGGAGAGCAAACGGACTGATTGGTTTAATTGCAGACGGTGTTGAATCAGCAGGGAGAGACGCGAGGTGTTCCGTTATGTAAGTAGATATCCGACGGGAACTGGTGGGAATACCAGTGATTCGAGTTAAAGAGTGGTCCACCTAAACTAGGTCCAATGTATGTTTTTGGTCGAGGCGAGATTAATTGAATTCGTTGGAATTTGGAGATTGGCCGATGTCGTGTGTAAGTGGTGTCGTGTGATTTGGTTTCGACACCGTCGACAAGGCTGGGCAGTTGTTTGTATCGAGTGTTCGTCTGGCCGTGTCGCGTCTCGTTCATAAAAATTCCCAGCACCAGAACCAACCAAGTCACCTGCGAAGGAGAGTAAGAGCACAGACCAGCCGCATTAGCTCCACTCTATTACCCCGCTATATGCATGGAATTTTATTAAGTCGTATCCGTTTTTAAGCATATCTACAAGTCTGCTTGTGCTAATTATTAATAAGCGACGACAATAAACCCATTGTCAAGATTTTGAAGCCGATTAAAAGTTCAACCGACCTTAGTCATCTAAAATAGTTAAGTGACAGCTTAGATACTGATCTTTCCACAGTAGTTTGTACATATACAGGAGATAGATGTCTATCTACGTAGGTTATATCCGTCCGGTCTACACGTTCAGGTCCAAGACATATAGAAGCGTTACCTCCATGAAAAAGGCTCGCAATGTCATACCCATATCCATTCTCATCTCCATCTGTTATGGCACTAGACTAGTCTAACCTAGCCTATAACCTCCACGTTAATGCACCTCGTAATTCTGTGCTGCCAGTAGAATAAAACAACGTAACTGAATTCGGTAAATTCCCAATTAGGCAATCTAGTCGTCCAAATTCAACAGAATAACATCGTCACATTGGTCAGGGAAGTTATACCTATGCGTCAACTCTCGTTCCAAGCCGCCGTCATCGGTCTACGCATCAGTCATCCCCATCCACAACCACCGGACAAACCATTGCCCTGTAGCGCGATTCACCTTCCCTTCCCGCCTTGTATATAAAGCCACCACCATGTAGAACATGCCTCACAGGCGCGAATACGATACGCTGCAGCTCCTCGGAACATCTGCTTAGCAATACCGTCTGCTGAGAAATTTATAAAAGCAGACCGCCCAGCTCGTCTGATTGGTACCGTTCTCTGCGCCCTTCGGTTAACATACTCCTCGTCTGCATACCCGGATATACATACTGGAGTATAGTATAGCCTTACTCATCATATGTATACACACTATATAAACGTACCTCTAGGTGTGCAAAACACCTCTCATCTCAGTTTACATACCTATCCAATCTTATCAGCGACAGCATGGCGAATGAAAGCGCGAATTATACGCTCTACGTGTACTACACCCGGTACTCGAGTAAGTATCTCACCCCTATCTCAAGCTTCAACCTCATAAAGAATCACACGCCAACCCCGTCCCACTTACAGGCTGGGGCGCCCGCGCCCAACTAATCCTAGAGTACTTCGCCATCCCCTACGAAGTACAATACTTCAACTTCTCAAAGCCATCCCTCTGCCCACCAGCAGACCTAGCCACACTCCCCGTCCTCGACGTAACCACCACCACCACCACTTCCGGAAACCCCCCCCTCCGCATCCGCGACTCCCTCGCCATCGCAGAGTATCTAGCAGAACAATTCCCCTCCAAAAACCTCTGGCCCGCCGACGCGCATCTACGCGCCCTCGCTCGCGTCGCTGCGAACACTATGCACTCTGGCTTCGCGGCCCTCCGCGATGCCTGTCCGACTAATTTCGTGGCGCGTTATGAGGGGCCTGGAATCCCCTTTTCTGATGCTGTCGAGAAAGATGTGGAGAAGCTCTTTGCGCTTTGGGACGGCACGCGCGAAGCTGCGAAGAAGCGGCTTGAGAAGCTGGGACAGAACGATGAGGGTTTCTTGTGTGGTGGGTTTAGTATTGCTGATGCCTTTTTCTGGCCTGTGCTTTGGGTAAGTTTGTCTTTTTTTTTTATTTTTTTTTTTTTTTTGAGTTTGTCTCCAGGCAGCGGAACAGGCTGAATGATATGAGAGTCCTGGTTCGTCCGCTGATGCCCGCCTCCGTAGCGCCTTAGGTCGTATAATGTGCCTTTGAAGGGCATTAGCGAGGACGCACTAAAGTGGATGGAGACTATGTGGAATGATCCCGTCATCAAGGCTCAGGGGAGAGAGTATTTTCGCCAGGCTCAGAATCCGCAGACAGAAGTGCCGGCCTATGATGATGTGTTTAAGAATAGTCCTGATGTGACATTTGGGAAATTCACCGAGGACTGGGTTTTTGAAGCGGCATCTGTATAGTTATCGAATGCAGACAGCAAAATGGTGCAATTGATTTGATGCTTGACAAGCGAGAAGTATTCGTACCCACGGACTTAAATTTCCCATTCCGCACGTGTTCTATTAGTTCTCCTCCGAATCTTCCGAGTCATCGTCTTCCCGACCTTTGAGCTCTTCGTTCTCTAAGCCATCATATCCATCAAGTTCCTCCGACGATCTCCAATCGCTACCCTCATCGTCAGTCTCATTTGTAGACTCTTGGTCGACTTCCGAGCTCACAACACTAGACTCTGGCGTCTCCCAGGGATTTTCTTCCTCATCAAAAAGTGAGACGAGCATGCGATCTCGGGATGCTTCGATGAACTCTTTGATAGACTCGACTGCGAGTTCCAACCTGTCCATCCGAACGTCTAACTCGATAGCCCTGAAGGTTTCCGCTTCGTGATCGATCTTCGCTTTCACTTTTCCTTCTGCCAATCTTCTCAGCTTTTCTCTAGCTAACATAAGGTGGCGAGCGTGGATATTGGATATGATAGCCTCTAGCTCTTTGATCTCTTGGTTCAACATCCGGTCTCGAATACCGCGCAGGAGATGTTCGAATGCTACTGCCTTTTCTTGAGAAAATTGATCCTTGCCCGGTTTATCATGGTATATATTATACCAACTTAAAAGCTTAGTGTCGCCCATATCGTCTGATGTCATATGATCAACATAGGTTTGCCACCTTAGCCATCTCAAAGGAGTAAACCCTCTGTTGTTTGTGGTCCGGATATCAATACAGCTGATCTCAAGCTTGTCCATTAATTGACAAGAATGTGAATCACCAGTCTCAGCTATCCAATGCAAGAGATTCCACCCCCAATTGTTCACGGCATTGATGTCTACCCCAACTTTTTGGAGAAATGATATCAAAGGTACATGGTGTCCTATGACTGCCATTACTAGAGGCGTTAGTCCAGCGTCGTTTGTCAAGTTGACAAGTCGTGCCCCCCCAGCCTCATACAGCATTCCACACAGCTCCCAAACATCTGCTCTGTGATATTTAGTAGCAGCGATCCAGTGCCACACACTCTCATCACGAATTGGTAGAATACTCGCATCAGCCCCCTGCAATAATAAGGTCTTTGCGAAACGAATCGCTTCGATTCCATGCTTGGTTATTTGTTTGATTGTGAATAAAAGCGGAGTGAGGCTATTTGTGTCACAGACGTTCACCGGGTGACCTTGGCTTACAAGAAGCCTCGCAGATCGCCAGGCACCGTATCTGATGGCCATATGTAGCGATGTTGAGCCTTCTACATCCGAAAGGTTGAACGGTATTCCGAGATCGAGTATGTATTGAACGAGTTCCGCATTGTCTGCCAAGCAGGCGTAATCAAGTATCGTGTGACCACCCATAGATCTAGCAGTGAGCATGTCAGGCGTCTCTGACGATACTTGGGCTAATTTCTTGATTGGATTCTCAGAGCAGAGGATGTTAATAACATTGTAGTTATCATCCTCTATCTCCATAAATTCGATAAATCTACTGAAGTGGAATTTGTCGCTGGAAGACAAATAGGGCTGACATCCCTTTTCGTAATGTCCACGAATAAGTTCCATTCTGGCGTTATATGCTGCACTCCTAGGCTGAATTTAGATGAAAATTCGTCTGTCGGGTAGTTCTTAGACTTTTACTGACCTGCCCATGTCCGTCCCCTTAATGAGGCCGGGCCAGGTTGTGGCACAATATGTCAGCAGCGGACTTCCACCGCGTATCACGATATTCTATGAAAGAAATAAGTTTCCTTTTCATGACATGCTTGAGTATGAATTATGACTTACTTCCAAAACGCTTTTTCCAGATTCATCTACACTCACTATGCTTCCAGCATAGTATGACAGCCATCGATTGAGATAATCTGGTTTCGCTAGATAGCATACTCGATCGAACAGATAACTGCCAAGGTGGCTCGAATATCTTTTTATTGGGGTGATTGACATGTATAGGTTCAAAGGAAACCCGAATTTGAATGTTCCAGCGACGTCTAAGCGACGAAGCCATATTGGAATGCGAAACTGCAGCGCGACGAATGATTGAGTAGCAGTACAACAGTTTATTTTACACCGATTGTCCATGACCTGTTGAAACCGATACGATAGGAATCCAATACGAGATAGAGGGATTTGTAGGCTGTAATTTCTCTGCCTAGGTATATTATTAAGGGAATGGCATGGACAGCAACATCGCCGCCCTATAATTCTTTCGGTAGCTGGTATGGGACCCTGCGAAGCCATTTTGGATTGGCGTGATATGATTTCATTTTGGATTGTGTCTTGGGGCACGGCGAGGTCATTTCCATTTAGCGACGGCGAACAATTGGGTCTATGGGGAGTATGTTCGGTCTCTTGGGGAACAGAAGCATGCACCTGAAAAAGGAGTTGGCCCTGTTTACTGAGATAATGTCAGTTCGCCCTGAGATAATTACGTTATTAGGAGCTCAGTTGTTCATACTAAACGTGTCTGTCCCTAAACAGCATGTAGAAATGCTGCAACTGTTGCCGCTGTTTATTGCATTCGTCTCGTAGTCTTGCCAAGTCCCGTCGCTTTTTCCACCATCGTAGTTTCGATGCTTTCAGGCTGCTAGTCGCCTCGATTAGACATGAATCAACTAGTTCTTGCAGTTCGACCATCAGAGACTCGATGTCTTTCCGAACGAGTTTGAGGTACGGGGGTTCCTTGACTCGAAGTATGGCGGGGCCATGCTCGCCGGAGAAAAGATCAATGTTCTCTTTCAAGTGTTCGTAAAACACACATAAACGTTCCAGCTAGAAATGGTGTTAGAATTGGTGGATCAATAAGATTGAGCTTTCTGTGTACCTCGTCAATTAAGGCTTCTAGTTCTCTGTTTGCGTTCGTGAATGATCTCAGAGCCTTGATGATTTTCGGCGTGGCCCCGACGGCTTGGCCGATCGCGATAAAGCTCGCAACCGCGCCGACGACTTCCATGCTCGCCTACTTTACGGAGTATTCGGCTAGGCTGTGATCAAAGCGAAAAGCGCCTGTCCACTACGCTTCATTAGCTGAGGGAAGCAGGGGCAGAGGCACAATATCCAAGAGGGAATACCCTAGAACACATCTGACGAAGGTTGGGATGAGGTTAGGATTGGAGAAGGAGTCAAGCTTAAGCCATTCTAGCCGAATCAACCGTAAGGCAGAATATCTGTGATGACCACACCTTACCAGAGCCGAAAAATCTGCCTTGGTTGAGAGGCGTATTCCGGATGTCTTCAGACTGCATTTGCGGGGTTCTCGCTCGCCTTGCGGTATGCTTCACTGCTACACGGTGAGAATAGCAGTGCGCAGAAGGCGTGCTCTTCATCACACCTAAGGTATCATTGGGGGCGTTCTACAAGCTACAGGGACCCACCACACAACTTACTCTCGAGGCGATTAAATGGCATGTCTCTATCAGCTACTGGAGACGTTGCCTATTAGGTACTTCTGAAATATTAAGCATTATTCTTCATCCTTGGACAGGATTCTGTACGGTGCCTATTGATCTTGTTCTTGAGATCCAGTAATAAGTGCCATATACCGAGCTGACGAACGGATGGAATACTTAGATCGACCCTCAATAACAATAGGGGTTTTGCAATGTTGCCAATTTGATATAGAATCCCCTACTGGCTTATCGCGGTGGTGCAGCGGTCCCTGCGGTTCTGTTTTATGCGTACTCTTATTATAGGGACCAGTACTATGTTTTGCTATCGGTATGCGCACTTTTAATATGTCATAGGTAGTAACAACAGATAGAGTCCTTATCTGTCTAGTAATTAATATTCCGGGTGGTTCTAGTATGGTAGCATTTCATTGCTGGTTTTAAGACTACACTGCTTCCAGTCCTGAGGTTACAGTCCAGAATAACCGTTCACCATTAATCGAAAGCTTTTCTCGAAAAGATTGATCTGCCAAACGTGTACCAATTTTTCGACTCCTGCTTTGGATCTTCTTGCCGATCGACGGCCGATATGAGTTCCGACTAAAGAAGAAAATAGTTAGCAATTACCAAACTTTCAAAATTACAAAGGGAATTAACATCTTCGTACTATACATAGTTGGCAACGTGACTTGATGATATATACATTATGTCGCATCTAAAAATGAGGTGGACGATGAGCTTTCATTGAAACCTAAACATAAATACCAAAGAAAGCTCTTTATAATACCTCAAGCTCGAACTGTTTCTCGCCGAGCTTTTCATCTAGCGCTAGCTTCAGCATCCGTGGGTGACGAATGTATTTCGCCTTTATACGCGTTACACACATGGTGCCGTCCTTTCCATTGAGCTGTTCTTCCGTAGTAAAGCTAGTAGTGCCCTTCGAGTTGGTGGGCATTGTTTATGGGCAGGTCTGGGATTAGGTTGTTGGTACGATAACGAATAGTAAGGCTGGCTGGGTTGAGACGTAGCAGGGGAGTAGTAACAGTCCAAAATTAATTAGGATGAATTTTCAGTACAGAGAGGCCTAAAAGATAGAAGTTGAGTTGGGAGGTATCGGTATGTAAAGTGAGGTTGTTTTGATATCAACGACTAGTGCTGGGATTAAGATGCACTTACCTCCAATTATAATTCAACCTACTGCTTGCCCAAGATGTGAATCTAAAGGTAAGCATGCAATCTAATGTAGAATTGGGCCTAGCATCCCTACGTTGGTGTCTGCTTGACAACACAATGCTTATGCTTCTTTCTTTCTGTCAGGTTATTACAAAGGTACTTATGATATCCTGTAAAAGGGATGCAACATAAGAGCTAATGATACGTGCTCTCTTAAACCGATGTTGCACATTTGTACACTCCATCGTCATCAGGAGCAATCTCATTATTGTGTGCAGCATCAGGCGATGTGTGTACATTTGGAAGTTTGTGTTAGTATCAATTTGGTCGAGGATGCGTCGCTGTAGGGGACTTAGCTATTGTGTGGGGTCTGCAAACGCAAGGGCTTAATGGAATACAGCTGTAGACCGAAGGCCACACCCTCTTTTCTCCATCTACATATTCAATTAGCTGGGTTCTAGGCTCTCGCTGGTCGAGCAATACAGTCACTCATTCATTCCCTCCCTTTTTGGGTGTACCACTATGAAGTGGAAATACCCAAAAAGAGCCCCGCCCCAAATACAATGGTACGCTATTACAAGCGCAGAAAAGGGCCTGGGTGCATAAAGCGTTGCTGACTCCCTCCATATCTATCATATTTCTTAGATTACCTTCCCTTTGTAAAATCAACACCCCCTTGCTTACTATCGGCTAATAGCTTACGAAACATTGCTTTATTACCAAGATGATCGGCCCCCTGGCGACTTAAAACAGATAACGGGAACCGGAAACGGACCATTCAGCCAATACGGAATACAAATAGTGGAATTCAATTATTCACTCAACAATGTCTGACAAAAGGTTTAAACGCATATATCGGGGGGGGCATGAGCGGTAAATCGAGGCCTGGCGGTGCGCTTTCATCGACGTGAGCTGTTGTAGCCGGCCGCCTCGGACCAGGATTCGGCTTACCTGCCCAGAATAAAAAAACAAATAAATTCCTCCCCTCCTTCCTTCCAGCCCATGGCTACCGCTAGGGACAGTGGGTGGGTTAAAAAAAACCTCCGACCACGACTAAAAACCACACCCTTCGTGGGAGGCGGAAAAGTGGTGACGAGGAAAGGCCTCCGCACCCGTTCGGCAGCGAAGGGGCTCCTTAAATAAGGGGCCCCTTCCGGAGGTTGTGCGCGGGCTCGGCCTTGTTGGGTTATAGAACACATCAAATAGAATGATCAAGATATTCCATTCACTGATGTACATAAAGCGCTGACCGCAACCCGTGCAGTATTACGCCTGGTCTCCTGGATTGTATGATGTATAGTTTAGTAACAACCCTTTATGTTCGAGAGGGAGTTTTTCTTAAAACTAATTGGTCTGCTAAACGTATACCATTTCTTCGATTTCTGCGTAGGATATTCTTGGCGGTCGACGGCAGCTACGAGGTCGGACTGAAATAAGTGGATGATCAGTAATCAGCAACCAGTAAGCAGCAAGCCTTCAAAAAGGAGAATAGCATTCCATACTATGCAGAGTTCGTGACGTGACTTGATGATATATACATTTTGTCTCATCTAAAAAGAAAATTAATGGTGAGCTATGAATCGGGTCTATGAATGGATGCACAAGGAAGCTTTTCGTACCTCAAACTCGAAGTGTTTTTTTCCGAGCTTCTCATCTAGCGCTCTCTTCAGCATACGTGGATGAGGGATATGTTTCGACTTTATACGCATTACACATACGGCGTCGTCCATTTCTTTGGGTTTCTCTTCCTTACTAGAGCCGACAACGCTTTTCGACTTCCTCGTCATTATTAGGAGAAATAGGCGGGTCTGGGATCAGACAAAAAGCTGTAATAGTGATGAGAAAGCTAAAGAATGGCAGCTATTCAAAATTAACAATTGAAGTAAATATCAGGCTAAAGGTACAGAATATAGAAGTTGAGTTGGAAGTTGAGGTTGCGCATACTGAAGTTATTGTGATATCATCGACGTGTACCGCGAGGTGAAAAAAGACAAACTATTTTTCCATTTTGTAAAGGAAGCATGGGGCTTATTGCTTTGTTCTATTTATATCATGAGTCGAGTCAGATGAGACATCAGGCTCGGCTGCGCGCGTCTATACGTATGTATATGATTTCATATTACGCTCCGAGATAAGCCGGAAAGTCTTATTGTTTCCGATGGTCAGTCTATCAATTTCTCTAGAGGACTAGATCATTAGATGATTATTGAGTGTCGTTTCTGCCTATCAGCTAGGGTGTACCTCCTCCAGGATTACAATGCTAGCATGTGACCATAGCCTGCGTAATTCCTTTTCATGGCTAATGAGAACAATCTCACCACTGTATTTAACATAAGGTGATGTACATTTGGCAATTCATTTTGGGCTGTGGGCACTTAGCCGACGTTGCGTTGCATTAGGTACTCGAAAATTTATGTTCGGGTAGGGGGCTTAGCTATGAGGTGGAAACCCTGAAAAGGGGTCCCGTCTCCAATATTGGTAAGGCATTTGCCAGGTCATTACAAGACCTGGGTACTTTAGTATGCACATAAAGCCTTGCTGTACATGAACATAAACACTGCCTCAAGGCAAATCTGGGCTGAACAGCTAGCTGGAACTCTAGATTCAACCTAACATTATTGAATTTCTGGTCAAAAGGATGATAACGAAATTAAGAACAAACCCTGGTTATTTATTTGAATCTCTATTTAATACTTAGCCTCTCTCACCTTTGAAACTAGGATCCATAGATTAGTTAGTAAATTGATAAATCTACAGCACACCTCAGGGTAGATTAGGTAGTAATATAGTACGTACATTGGAGGAGAGTGAGCGGTAAAGGCTAATCCGCGCACCTGGGCCGGCGGATCGGCAAGGTGTTTCCAACGTTCTAACGTATCGCCGACAAGCCAATACCTGTCCAAAGCTAAAAGCAAAAACACAAGCTACAAGACAATCTCACTCTCTATCCAACGTGAGGGAGGCGAGCGGGTAAATCTCGAGACGAAAACCATGCGTTTTCTGCTCAACAAAGGTGTGATGTAGATGGTTGAGTTGTGCGGTGGGTCCCTGTAGGCCTGTAGAACAACTCATACATAATATTTATGCCACCTGGAGTTCAGACTTCCATTAGAACTTGGAGGCCCTTGGGCTTCGTTTGGGCTCGGTTTGGGCTTTATTTGGGCTTTGGTGACTCAGAGAAAGTATACTCGCCAACCTCCTCGAAATACATAATGTTTTCAGATCACTTTCCTGTCATCCGATCAATTTACCTTGATTTACTCTAGGCTACCCTATGAATCAAACGAAAGAGCATTTTACCATCATTGCAAATACTCCCTGGCAACTTAGATAAAGAAGGGAACCGGAAACTCACACTTCAGTCAATACGAAGTGCATATGATTGATTTCCGAGATTACGGTCATCCCGGCCCTCCTTCCGGCATCTCACAATGCAGTACCGCACAAGATGAGGTAGAGGAATCATTTCTTGCCGATAGAAATGCTAGCAAGTGGCCAGAACCGGAACTCCTGACCCCGGGGCGTACTTCTCAGGATCTGAAGGGTATTGGATCTAGCCTGGATCCGATCCGAATCAACACTAGCCCAGAACCTTCGATCTGGCATTCGATTTGTGGGAACTCATCCCAAGACCAACTCGCGCCGTCTCCACTTGAAAAGTTACAGGCGTCTTTACATCCAAAAGGCTATTGTAACCGAACATATTATGTTCCAGTGGACAAACAGTACGAGCTTATTACAAAGGATTGCATTTCTGAGATCCTGAGCACTACCATAGTGCCCATGAATGGAGACGATCTAAAGAGCCTTGTGGATCAAATTTTGCCTCATTACTCCTGTTCGGATTCCGCTACGGCACTAACTCGTTCTCCGTCCCGGCGAAAGTTATTTGCTATCCTTGTTATGCTAGGCGTTCCTGGCAGGATCTTGTCGTTCATACAGGAAAATATCTGGGATAATCATCTCCCCTTTCAAAGAAATCCTGATACTCAGAGATGGAAGTGCAACGATATTATCAATAGCAACAAACTACTTGAGATAGCTCGTTCCGAGGATAACATCTGGAGTCCGCAGTTGAAAGACTTGTTTGAAGTGTACCAGTGGTACTTCCTCTCGCCTGTATTTGATATGGGCGGCCCCGAATTAATGCACTATCATCTCCACATTAACACTCGGCTTCCATTCATTAAGAGCAATCTTGGCGACGAAAAACCTGTGAGGGGGGGGTTCGGGGAGGTGCGGAGGGTTAGAATCCATCCTGCACATCATAATTCAACACTAGTACGCCTTATATCACGTGAACCGTTATTCAAAGTTTGCTGAGCTGACGAACTATTCTCTTCTCTAGTCCAGAGACAGCAGTTTTGCTGTGAAATGCTTGAAATCCAGGAGTGAGGCTGAATTCAATCGAGAAGTTGAAGCTTTAAGACTCTTTCGGAACCACGGCGATCCCCACTTGGTTAAATTGCTCGCTACCTACTACGACGGGGACTACTACAATCTGATATTTCCCTGGGCTAACGGTAACCTTCAAGACTTTTGGCAACGGCACCCGAAACCGGAAAAAAGCCATGACACGAGTATATGGATTGCAGAACAGTGCTTTGGGATCGCCGAAGCGCTACGAAAAATTCATTACCCCGAATTCCCAAGCGCAAGCAGCCATGGGCCGATAGAACATCCCATAAAAGGAAGGCATGGGGATATCAAGCCAGAAAATATCCTGTGGTTCTCCTCATCGGATACGGATTCCGGCAACGCTGGTCATGGGCAGCAAGTCTTAGCTCTTTCAGACTTCGGGCTTACGAGGTTCCATAGCGCCATCACGGCGTCTCGACAATATAGGTACCGTTCGTTAGCCGTATCGCCTACATATCGTGCCCCAGAACTTGACCTGGAAAAGAAAGTTTCGCCCTTATGGGACGTCTGGACACTCGGATGCGTCTACCTCGAGTTTCTTATCTGGTATCTACAGGGCTGGGACGCTGTTGATGAGTTCTCGGAGCAGCGCAAAAACTGCGACTTGGCGGTCTATGGTAAAGAGGACAAATATTTTTCTAGAGATAAGCGGTCAGAATTTGGCGCCTATCGGAAATGGTCTGTCATCCAAGTGAGTGTTGCGTGCATTACCTTTAATAGAAGACGACGACTCTAACATCTGAACCCATTCACCAGCGAATTAAAGAACTTCACAGCCACCCAGACTGCACCGAGTTCATCCATGACTTCCTTAATCTCATTTCTAATGGAAGTAAGTACTTTATGGAGACATCTATTTTCATTCTAGTCATTTACGTGCTCTTGTCAGGCTATCATATGATCTTAAGGGCTTATTAAATTGCCGAAATACGTCAAACTACGTTGGAAATAGCCAAAGTTAACTGGCTATTACAGTGATTCGTATCCGCTCGCAGCAGCGTATGGACTCCACCGCCATCTCCCAGGAGATACGAAATATTCTTGAGAAAGAAAAAGGGCGCCCAGCGTACTGTACCGAGCCGGCGAAAACTCTCATAGCGAGAACAACAAATGAGTCAGACAAGAAGAAACCCACTTTTGAAAAGATCTTGAACCTAGTATGTGTCGCAGGAACAAGAGTCACCCGACAAGGTACCCAGACACCTATGTTCATGAGATATTTCCGTCATTTCGAACTAGGAATCAAGATGGAAAAAGCGGAAAGTGAGGAACCTCTTACAGGTACGCCGAGTCCTAATCTCATCCCCTATAGACTCGGGTTCCTGAGGCTTGTGATGGAAAAGGAAAATGAAACCCGTTCTTGGTTAGGAAGATAAGGATTGTATATTTGCTTACACACGGGTCGATGGAACTGCTCCGAGAAACCTGAAACCATCTTGGAGTCGGCGCGAGTGAGCGTCAGCGGCCGATGTTAGATAGGATGAGAAGTATTCACTCCTTAAGTTGGGAGGCTGTCTACGTAGATAATAGACCGACGAATAGAACTGGTTACTGAATGAGAGAAATTGGTGGTATTCTGATTCGTTGTGTAGTTTGGATTGGTGCAACTTTTGAGTGTCATCCATTGAGTTCCAAGAATTTGCGCATTCGCTCTAATAGTTGCTTAGATTTTAGTCTCCGGATTCGTTTGATATGCGTCATCTTGACAATGAGATCCTGACATGTTTTGAGGTCGGGATGTGATTCGCCGCGTGCCCGTAGATTCTCTAGCCAGTCGTTAAATGAATGGTGTCGTTTCCATTTTGAAACCCCTGGAAATGCGTGGCGGATCCATGCCTTCCGAGCTTTCTCGTAGAAATAGTCTAGATTATGTAGGTCGCTGAGCTCTCCCAAATTTGCGGCGACCACCTCGGCGAATACACACGCGAGGGACCATACATCACTCCCTCGTCCCATGTACGTACCACTTTCTCCCCTCTCTAATCTCGGTATGTTGGAGTTGATTTCTGGTGGCTGATATCGACTAGCCAGCGCCCTGGCAGTGGTGCCCACGGTGATCGTAATGTGACGATGGGTCCCTTCTTCCCGGGCACCTCCATCGGTCCGAGAAGACCTCTTTTCAGAAATCGTTGTAATACCAAAGTCTATCAGCTGCCATTTACCGACGGGAGAAGAAGGATCTGGTTCGAACACCAGAATGTTTTCGGGCTTAATGTCCATGTGGCAATAGCACGTATTTGGGCCACTTGACTCATTGTTGTGCAAGAACTCGACAGCTTCAACAATGCCTTTGATTTGTTTTACACATGCCATGAAGCGGTCACTGTCAAATCCTTCTTCACCATTAGTCTGCAGCTCCCAAAGCTTCTCTTTTAGATTGCTCGTTGCCCGGAACGACAATGAATGGACCTCTGAACGTTCTGTGACTATTGAGAAACAAACGCCGATTTGAATTTCCTTATTGTGCAATAGGTCTCGTAATGCTTTGAGGATGGAGATTTCTTGTTGAGAAGCGTTTGGATCTCGAAAAGTCTTTACGGCGACTAGAATCTCTTGCGAGTTCGGCTTTACAAGACCCTTCTATGTTAATAATGCTTCCTTTTCGAACAGGAAGCGAGTGAACATACCCTCTCTCTCCGCCTAAGATGGCCCCGGGGTATCGTATGTCCTGTAACAGTACCATTCATCCCCCGTCCTAGTGACTCCGATCCGACCAATGGCATTTCCTGAACACCTTGCAGGGTTATATCTTCGCCTTGTGTGAGCACAGGTGTGGTGAACAAGTAGCGTAAATTGAGGAATAATTCTAGTTTAGCCTTATGGAGACTGAAACTAAGATCGGTTGCTTCGACCATATGTAGATAGTCATCAAAACGCCTTTTAGATTCGATCAAGCCGAGGATTATTTGGCCTACATCTGGCACTTCAACGTACACGAGCAATGAAATTGTTCTCAGGAGGTGTTCTTGGGCAAATATGATTTCTGTATGTGTTAGGGACTTTGGCATAACTTTCTGTAAATTATGGTCAGTCCACAGTTCTCTAAGTCCTCCAACAGGGATGATGCCACTACTCTGACTCCTTGAGGGCTGCCGCATTCCAACGATAGACGCAAACAGAGAATCCATGTTTGGATGGTAGAAATAGGCATCAATAACTAGAAGATTTGTATTGTCACTGCTTGATCATAACAAAAGAAGCAGACATTCGTTCGGCTCAGCGCAGTGATTTTCATAGGGGCCTCGTCTTTCTTATAGTTTGTCCAGCTCAATAAGACTCAGCTAGAGCCTGCTTCTCAACCCCTGCTCACGGCATCGCCTACTACCCTACTGCAGAGAATTCGGTACCATATACCACCCTCTTCATTTCCAGGTATTGATTTCATTTGTCGATTTCTAGATGAGCCCCCGTCGGGGCGCCTAACTAGTCTTCCACCGATCCAGGTACATTGATCACACTTATTGAATACTAGCCATCTAGTGGTTGATAACGGCAAAGGCGGTCGCGTTAACTATAATCCGCGGTCGTATAAAGTGCCCCGAGGCAAGCTCCCCTGAGCAATAGCTTTTCACGTCATTGCTGACTGATTACCTGTAAGCTCGTGCCGATAAAAACGACCATAACTGCAGCATAGCCTGCTGTGGAAGTGAGCACGTCTTTTCCACTCATATCGGTGGCGAAGACGACCATGACGAGTGAAAAGAGTGCGGTTGATACTGACACCGTTACCAAATCTACTGTGAGCGTCGGCTTGAGAGTCATAAGTATAACCGGCGCAATAAGCGCTACACCTCCAAACAATGCCATATGAAACCGTGACCTAATTCTCTCTAGGAGATTCCTCTCGAGCAGTCTTGCCCTATCAAGCTCGCGGAACCCGAGCGGCCCAATCGAATACTTAGGAAGTGTACCGAACTGAAGACGGCTTCTTTCCAGCCATTGCGGTTTCTTCCAACGAGCTATATTCGTCCTTCCAACAACCTCAAATTCCCCCTTTCCGCCAAGAAAGTCGTATGTGGTGCGGCTATCGAACCTGACTTCTTGGGATAGCGTTTCGTAGTTTCGAATAGCGTCAGCTGCAAAATTATTAGCACAAAGGCTAAGCTTAACCTCATTCAAGCTCACCGTATCTTTGAAGCAGGCCATCAATTTCCTCATCGCTATTTTCTTTCACAGGCTCAGTTCTCAACTGGTCCTTCGTACCCGATATCTCTTCTCTCAGAAGGGATGTACTATGATGAGGAGGATTCATCAGGGAGTTTTGTTTCTTAACGAGCTCAGCCTGCAATTTCGCAATGCGGTAGAGCTGCAATGATCGAAAGCTAAGAACAGCCAATCTTCCCACTTTATCTCCATCAATCTGCCAAACTTGCTCTCGAAGGAGTGCATCGTCTGTTGGAGTGGAAAGTAGCTCAGGTAATTGGGGCAGGCTATATTGCGAGACACCCGCTTCAATATTACTGGACTCAGAATAGGAGGTAGGCATTCTTGAGGTTTCTTGTATTCAAAGCTAATGAATCTGACAGTATATCATGAATGAAAGCAATATCGTCTTTATCTCAAGAATTGGCGGAGGTGTTGGCTTCCTTTTCTAATTCTGACATACTATGGTTCGCGCTGACTTGCCGCATTTCAAAGACATGTGGCACTACGAGATTGCAGGTGTTGGTTTAAGTATAAAGCACTTAGGCATCTGAGAAGAAGTCATCAACATTTGGCCAACCCGATATTGGTTGCAATTACGAAGCCGAGAATGCCTTGCAGATAATCTTCGTGCGCCTCATTCTCGGCAGTGTACAACTTACATCTCACATAACGCCATAAAACATGTACCAAACTGTTATAAGATCCACAGAGCTGGAACTTGAAGAAAATTTATGTTAACGTGCTTGATCAATCAGCGCCGTTTCCGGGGATCGGACATGCCGGACTTACCGAGTCCTATCAAGGTCATGGTTTTTACCGAGTTAGGGTTCGACCACCGTAAGAATTACCCCTTACAGTAGTCTGTAGCTACTACATTATTACTCCATTTGCTTACAGCACCCACATCGCAAAGTAACCCTTACGCAGAGCCCTGCCAAGGTAGGTAGGTAGATAAGACTGACCAATGTTCTCCCCCATTTAGAATCTTCCATTACGCTACGATTTGTTATCATGATCGGCCTTAACTTTCGCCTTGAGAACTGTCGTCTCAATCCCGGTTCATAAGCTGCTCACATAGGAATCTCCAACACCAGTAGTTTCATCATAGCTCAAGGCCATGTATACGCTCTATAAGCAGGGCTCGAGGTGGCAACGAGTTGTTAAGGACAGCAATAATGATATGATCGTACTTACACAGCCAGCCACGTTTTCCAAGCGAGATAGGCGCTCTGATTGCAGCATCAGAAGCTGTATAGCAGTGCCCACGTCCGCATGGATTAGGCTCATCCCGTGCTGCCGCGCTTCCATACAGACCGCACTCGACCTGCAAGGACTTTCAACCGGTCAACCCTTAATATAAATACTACCTTTCGCCGCCTGATTTACGAGGCTCAATCTAACGAAAGGGCTGCACGAAAGGGGCTTGGAACCCTAGCAACTGTTGTATCCCGACTGGAAGATGGAATAGCGGGGGTCTCTTGGGACAGCTAGTTATTCTTGCTGAAGGAAGTGGATGTTGCAGAAGAGATGGAGTAATTGGCAAAGCAGCCACGTGAGGGGTTCTGATCTAACACTGCCCCTCGTACGCTCCCGCAATACCCTAACAACACGATAGAACCATGCTTGGATAACGTGGTGTATCCAGCTATGCAAGCACCCCCACTATTCCAGCTGGCAAAGGAGTAATGCGTCCGAATAGGATAGCAACGTATCACGGCAATTGCGGCAATGGTCCGTTTAAGAAACAGCACGGAAGTATGGATGCGCATCATCTCCTACACGGCTCAAAAGAACGTTTGTGGTAGGGGCAATGAATATACTTCTCTAGCTATCAGTCGACTGAGATATTTAGGATGTCCTGTAAAAGGCATTTTTAAATACTAGTTCTGTAGGACCTAACTAGTTTCTGATTTTGTTTCTCGTTTTGAAAAAGAAAAATGAAAAATGAAAAAGAAAAATGTGTCCCTGAACTTTAAATCCTGTATGCAGTTTGAACTGTCAGTGAAATTAAGGTGATCCTGATGTTGCGTTATCCTCTCATCACAAAAACTAATATATAACATACCGTACATCAAGAAAGAGCTTTGCCTCTGTGAAAGCATTCATTGTAACACAAACCAATCTTAAAGAGTCCAGAGAAATAAAGGCTGAATATGAACACTACTAACGCGATTGTTATCGATATTATCATTAGGAAACATTACAAATTAGTGACAAAGTGTAATAAAGGGTAGTAGTCTAGAGTTTAGAAGGAGGATTTAATTTACAATAGTCTAATAGGGCGTCAAGAAGCCATACACACTTTCAACGCTGCGTCCATGTATATGAAATAGAAGCTTTTATTCCTCGCTTTCGTGCGCTTGGTATTCCGCTCTTGATTGCCTGTTTTGTGACCAGGTAAACACAAGTAGCTGAAGCTGCGATCTGTCACTTACAATGTTACCAGCGGCTCCGACCTGTGATCTCGAATATGCAATGCATTTTTAATACCTTGGGTGTCAGACTCTCGCGATACCTACAGCTGCATACCGCCTACCTAGAGTGACAGAACAAAGAGAGCATTTTGTATATAGATCTCTAGCCTGTAGATGTAGTAGTTAGAGCTCCTTGTGCAACAACAAGTATTCAGGACTTACCCCTACATTGCTGCTATCAGTATACAGAGGTTGTGACATTGGGTCGGCTTATAAGATGGCAGGATATTTAGCGGGACGCTTTCTAACAGCAATCAAGCAGGTCAGCAGACGAGGCATTGTTCAGAACTTTCATAGTATTGAAAATAATCGGCACGGTAGCTATAAACCTAAAATCTAGAATTTCTGGAAGGTTGGCTGGTAACTAATTTCTTAGTGATGGCATAAATCCGTGATTTTCACATTAAACGTCCCGAAGAACCTAAATCTTCCGAATTGGTTGATTTTCAGGCATAAATTAAGAGTTCATATAGCGTCAGGACTCGCCTTTTCCGTCTCAAAACTCCCAGTTCTGTTAACTTCTATGTCATGTAAGCATTGCCGCTTTAAATCGTTTCATTCATTAAAGTGAAGATGTGTATATATGTCACTAATGTTCACCGGGTGACAAGAATTTACACGGATCACCATACCCTTTATTTAATAACGATATGTAACGATTTTAAATTTTCTACGTTCGATAATAACGTTCGATAATAAGAATGACATCCTAAGATAGGGTATATGTTAGATAATTTCCGTATTGTCTGCAAAGTAAGTAGGCATCATGAAGTGTTAATATATACCTAGTAAGTACGTAAAGAGTATTTGTCAACTTTCGCAATACCTACAAGCTGCATACCGCTCCCCTACAAGGATCTCTGGCCTGTAGATGTAGTAGTTGGAGCTCTTTGTACGACAACAAGTATTCAAGACTTACCCCCAACGTTGCTACCAGTATTCAGAGGCCGTGACAGTATTTAACGACGTTTACCCTGGCTTCTTCATCAGAGTCTCGAAAGAAATAATGTCGATAAGGTTTTATTAATCGTCTTCAATCTTTATAAGTTCGATAGATTTAAATAGATGGAAGCTGTATCAAAGCTTAGGAAAGTATTTAATGTTACAATAATCTCGTTAGGCTTTAAAGAGGCCATATAGTTCCAATCCCCTCCTTTCAGCCCAAACGCATGTTGGCCAATTAACTATAAGGCAGACTATCTGTAATGACCACCTATGCAGAAACTACTTACATTGTACAGGCAGCAGCGGCTCTGGAGCTGAAAAATCCGGCTTAGCTTTCGAGAGGCCAATAATCTTCTTGGGCATCAAGGAGGCCATGCACGTCTGTCTTCCTACCTGAGCCCTTGCGGCAAACCTAGGTCTATGTACTACCTACACGAATAGCTTCGCACTTACTTGCCTAGATAATCCAGGTCCACACGGATAGCTGAATATCGACTTGCAGATTGGTTACCCGACCGGGTACCTGGTGCATCTCCCTACCTGCGGGTGTGACAGTAAGTGGTTGGTCACCTTTAAAGCTACCTAGGTACCATCCCCTCTCTGTATTTCGTATCTGTCGGGGTATGTAATCTGGTCTTCGAGACAATAGATGACATGACACGTGAAAGTTGCAGTTTATAACTGTTGCAGTATGAGTGGTTCAATGGTAGATTCCATCGTTGCCATCGATAGGCGCCATGTTATTCACGGCTGATGCGACAATTTTGCGCTTTCAGTTTGTTTTCTGATTATATCCATCCATTCATCTTCCCGACTTTTTTTTCCCGATTTACTTCGTAGTTCTACGGTTAGGAGAGAAGCCACTCCAGCCTTACGATCGCGGGAGGCACACACAAAGGCTAGACAGACATGGATGAAGTTACACATTATAGATTACACGTCTGTCTAAAGCCCTATAATAGCTACCCTACAAGCATGAACGCTAACCGTCCGTCCGTCCGTCCATCATGCCATACAAATGTCATTCCTAAATTCATACCATTAACTTAACTTAATAAGAAAATCTAGTCCCGGGCTGGGCTGCCAACGTAATTAGAAAATGCAAGATAATTCCGACCAAGAAAGTGATGCGTAAGTATGTATCCTGGTTTGGGTGGGAAAAAGAAGCCTTGTAGCTAAAGGGAATCGTGGCGTTTGGCGGAACAGTTTTATAGACATCGTCTCATCGTACCGCGGCGGTCCGTGTGCTTCGACCTCGACTCTCCTCGGTGCGCTTGGGGCTCGTAAGTCTAGTCCAGTCCTCCCACTCCTTGCTGATCTCCATCAGCACGGTGCCCATGACGGAAGCACTCGCCATCAGGCCGTGGCCTTCGCCTTCCAGCACGCGGACCTCGCACCTTCGCATCGCCTTGCCGATCCATCGCACATTGTCCACCGGAACCCGGGTGTCCCTGCTTCCGTGGTGCATGACGACAGGCCGTGTGATGTCGACGTATCGGAAGCCGATCGTGTGTCGACGCTCTAGACAGACTAGCAAGTCGACGGCGGGATTGGCTCCCGTCGTGGCCAGGTCCCAAATCGCATGCGTAAGTCGCATGTCGTAAGTCATCTGCCGTTCCTTCTCCGCTAGTGCATCCGAGGCCGCATCGATGGCGGCATCTTGAGGTGTTGAATCATTACCATTCGCACCAGGCCGGTCTGCCGATGCGGAATTGTCGGGCAGCAGTGTTTTGATGTCGGCGCCGTTAGGTACGTTTTCCTTGTCCATGCCAGACACGATATCATGCTTGTTAGAGGCGCCCGCATCACGTCCTTGAGCGGCTGACGTTTTGCGCTTACCTCGACGCGGGCTGCTCTTGGGCAATGAACTTGTGATAGAACTGCTTGTGGCCGTCATGAAAGAGCTGTTTGCTGCTTTTAGGAAAGGCGTCGGTAGAGCTCGTAGGATCTTCTGCGACGTAGGAATCGCGTTAGTAGGGGGTGAGGCCTGCGTGGTTCCAAACACGTTCATCTGCGATGGTGGTATCCAAGGGGCTAATAGATGGATCCGGCCCCGTATGTGCTGCGGCATACGAAGCGCTGTGGCGAGTGCATAGATGGCACCGGCCGAATGGGCAAGGATGGAGAATTTAGTGACCTTAAGGGTCTGGCAAATGGCGTATACATCATCTGGTCACTGTTAGTAGACTGTAATCGCCTTGTGAGTAAGTTGTAGATAGACGTACCTGGCCAGCTAAGCGGTGTGGTCGTCCCATCATGGGGTTCGCTGTCACCGACACCGGGTCGATCGGGGGTGATCAGTCGAAGCTTCAACGCCAGAGCCAGCTCATCGTAGAATGCGGTGATATAGCGAGTTAAGCCCATGCCAACACAGCAAAACACGGCCGAGCCATTAGGATCTCCCACTTCAGAGAAGGAAATGACGCGGCCCGTTTGCGGATGTCGGATCTTCTGGGTCAGTCGGGGTGCACGAAGGTAGGACTCGACCGCGTCATCGATCGAATCAGCGCTCCCAGGTCGTTCGTAGCCGACTAGGGGGTCGGGGACAGTTCCATCTTTCGCAGCATCGGCGGGCTCAGGACCCTTGAGACCAGCCGAAAGACGATCCAATCTTGAACTGCTTCGTTTCGGCTTTAAAGCATCAGTGGGATCGGGCGTGGCACGGCCCGACTTCCTACGGCCGGCGCTCTGCGAACTGTGGCGCTTGTTCTGATATATGGCGGGAGATGGCGCGCCGTCATCAATCCCTGGTGCTTCCAATGGCTGCCCGGACGCCTTCTCGTATGTAAAACTAGGGTTTGGAGAGCTCTTGGCGGCGGCCAGACTATCTCGCGGTAAGTCCATCATGTCTCCCATGAGTATGTCTTCTCCCCCTTTCCTGGTCTGGGCGTCCGAGGTCGGCCGACGTGACTGTCGACTCTTAGACTCGGAACGGCCTTGATCTTCTGGAATGGGGTCTCCCGCCCCCTCGCTTCTTTGTCTGGATGATTTGCGTGAGGACCTTTTCGTACTGCTTCCTGATTTTCGTAAAGAGGAGTCACGTAGTGGGACGGGCTGCAGTAGATGAGCTCCGTTAGTCGAGGGTATGTCGTCGGGTGGCGGTTCGTGGGGATCGGGAAATGCGGGCTCTTCGCTGATGGTCGTTCCAGCTAGAAACTGGTCGGGCCTCGTGGATGAGTTACTGAAGCTCTTAGATTTCGACAACCCCAGTCCCAGGCCGACAGCCCCGTTGCGCTTCTTCTCACTTTCGCTGACACGAAGACGTTCCTTGGAACTCATGTACATCAACCCCTTGTGATTCCTGCCAAGCTTCATGCCCCAGTTGTCCTGCGATGACGGTTTGCGCAAGTCGGGTGGTACGGATGAACCTCGTTCAATTGACAGATTGCCGATGCTCTGTGTATCATCGTGCGACGTTGACGAAGCGGATCCTTTAGACGACGGTCGCGAGGGGTGTCGCAGCAAGGACTTGAGGCTGTGGGAGGTCTCGCGACGCGGGGACTTGGGCGCGGTAATGGGTGAGAAGCCGGAGGGCGGCTTGGATGTCCGGATGATAGGCGGACTCGCAGCTAGGTTATTGATGTCGTCTTCCTCCTGCAGACGTTCGAGAGCGTGCATGTAGGCACCGTACTCGACGCCGAAGCTGCCGTCGACGGGCGACACGGGGCTGGGGAGGGAAATGGGAATGGACAGACTGGGGTCGTCGAAGTGCTTGGTGGCGGGCTGGGAGATGGCGGACAGGCTGGTTATCAAGGACGAGATGACCTCGGGCGACGCGGGCGGGATCTGCACACGGTCTCTGTCTCTGTCGCTGTCGCGCAGGTGCAGGTGCATCGAGGGATCGATCGGTCTCCGGCGCGACGACTGTCGGGGCTGTGGACGGGGACGGTGCAGAGGCGCAGAGACCGAGACATTGGCGTTGGAGCTGGAAAGGCCGCCCCTTTCGGTCGAGTAGTGCTCCATTGCCTTACTACGACGTGAGACAATGTCCCCTCCTCTCTTGTCTCTCTCTTTTTGTTGCTGTCCGTGTCTCGAGCGCCTCTCTCTCTTCGGCCGTATTCAGCAGAAGAAAAGGCAAATTCGAATTCAGAACAGCACAAACTCGGGGAACATGTTACCCAACAACGATGAATGAACGATAGAGACACAATAGCGCGGAATTGTGTTCAATTGAGTTCGAGACAACTTATCGGTGTTAGTAGGTATACATACCCTACTATCACAGAGCAAGTGTGTGTGTGATCCTTGGATCCTTTGGGTCCTTGGGTTCGAATGCGATGCAACATAAAGAAACAAGAAGGAATGTTGGGGGTCACTGGCCAGGGACCACTAATGTGACCACTACTCGCACAGAAGAAGGTAGGATGTGACCACTTCTGCTGTCGGCAGTACAACCAGTACAACTACGCGACGAGGCGATATCTGATGGGTGAGCGGGCGTGGATTGTCTGTCGCATTTTGAAAAAGGCCAGGGGTGGAAAGGGGATGAGAGACAGGGGACGGGCAGTAGTGTTATGGGTCTCTATACTTCGTATGGGTCACCTGGATCAGCAGATGCTTGGCTCTGGTTCTCAATGTCGGCAAGCACCCGCGGGTAGGTACATCCTGGCAGCAATTCTGAGTACCGCTTTGGGGTTCGTGTGCCGCCTGTCGGGGGAAACTACCTACGAGGTAGGTAGGTATATACTCAGGTGTTATAGTGTTGCCGATAAAGCACTGGTAGACTTATCAGTTGTCTTTATTTTATATATCGCAGAGTGAACAGGCAGTCGAACATGTCTGCAAACACAAGTGGCAGGGATGAAAAGGAGTTCTCCCTAGTGTACGGATTAGGGCTGATTAGTGGTTACCAACTATAAGTTTCGTATGCGCTACCAACCTGTCTTGGAAGAGCTGTAACCCGCCCTTCGATGTTGCTACATGAAGGGTGATGAGGAAAGGCGTAAGTACACAAATAAATGTCTTGCTCGTGTGAGTCTGTCTTATCATCACCGTCATGGTTGAGTGGAATGATTTAAGTATTCCGACGCATAATTGGGGAGGGGCAATAAATTATTGCTGTACCCCGCTTGATTCTAACACTAACGCTTGCTTGATGGATTCTGGCCAATGCAGGTACAGTGCAGCACATGAACGCCTGTGGATACCTAAAAGCCTAAAGACGCCTTTGTTAACTATTTCTTCCTCCTGATCTATACTCCTTTCTCATTCATTTTCAAAATTGATACACCATACGGACCTCATAGCACACATCTGTAGTTACCTAATCATACTACCGCCTGCATCGCATAATACGTCTACCTAGGTCTTTGGTTTGGTTCATATGACCATCATCTAACATATCACCCAGACTTTGGTTGTCATCGCTGATCATCATTGTCCGGGATATGGTCCAAGAAGCCTTTATCTTAATGATGCCGTCATCATTTTCAACCTGTCCTAGCTTGGGCTTAGCTTAGCTTGCTGGACGTGAATATACTTAGACCGATTGACTCCCTTCTGGAAAATATACCAACTACTACCGAGAATTCAATCTATTGCGTGCGGCCGTAAGATCCGGCATAAAACAAACAACGCACACTACCACCTCTTCCTATAAATGTGGACGATGCGGGACATAGCGGGGCAACCCGGAGACTCCCCCGTCTCCCAGGGTCCAGACCAAACCGGCGCCGAGATGGAGACTGAAGGATCCGGTTGCCAAGCGCGAGCTACGTCATGGCTATGTGCATAGCAACTAGCAACTAGCGACCTGCGGTCGAATGAAGGCGCGACGAAAATCAAGGCACGAGCTGACTGAATACTTACCTAGTTATCCGTGGGTTTTTATTTTATGATGAATGTCCCCAATCACTTTCTGTGACCGCACAACTTGCAGAACGAAATTGATTCCTGGGTTGATTGACGTTCGCAGCAGCTCGTATCGATTCGCATACATCCCAGATCTAGCTTCAAACGCAACGATATATCATCGTCAGTCAAGATGGACGTCATCCTCTCGCTCCCCATCGTCAGCTACTTCGCAGCGCCAATGCTGACGTCGTGGTCGACGTCGCTGAACCTGCTCTTCTTCTACATGACCTGGAGCACCCTCGTGCTCTCGCACTCACCACTAAAGATCGAGCTGGTCGGCACGCTCGCCGTTCGCATAGTCTTCTGGCTTGTACCATCACTCTTCTTCCTCCTACTGGACACCCTGGTCCCTAGCCTCGCCGAATCGATCAAGTTATACGGTTCGGCCTCCATCCCTCGTCGCAATGCGAACTCGCTCGCCAGACAGGCGCTTCTCGCCATCGTCAACCTGGCCCTCGTAACCGCGCTTCAGGCTGCCATCTCCGTCGCTGCGACCTCGACATCCCTGCTGAAAGGCCCCCTCTTCAAAACGAGTACCACACTCCCTCTGCCCTGGCAGATCATCAAGCATATCTTCACCCTGTATTCTGCCCGCGAGGTCCTGACGTATTACATCCATCGCTATGTCCTGCATTCTTCTCGCGGAGCCGTAGCGAAGTTACACGCTAGGTATGCGCATTCGCGAAAGGCTGCCGCGCCGTACGCTCTCATGTTATACGCCGATCACCCAATCCCGCTCATGCTCAACCGTTTATTACCCGTGTACCTGCCCTCGCTCGTCGTCCGCCCGCATCTCTTAACGTACTTCCTGTTTACGCTCTTGACGACGATCGAAGAGACCTTGTCCATGTCGGGGTACAGCGTTGTGCCCGGGATCATCATGGGCGGCATCACGAGGCGCACGGCGACGCATTACGCTAGTGGTGGAAAGGGTAATTACGGCGCGTGGGGCCTACTAGATTGGTTTAGCGGGACTAGTGTTGGGAAGGATGTTGTCGAGGATCTCCAGGACGAAGCGGAGAAACATCATGCTAAGGAGCGCGGCCGCAAGGCTCTTGATGATACTGGTAGTCTTGTGCAAGATGGTATTGATGGGTTGAAGAAGGGCAGGAAGGGCCGGAAGAAGAGATCTGGTGATGAATGAGCGGTGTTTACGCCGTACGTGGTTCGGTATGATTGTGGCTGGGACTGGATGGATTGATCTGACGCTATCTTCGGTATGGTTTTCGCGGTTTGGATACCCAAGGATACCCTCTCTGGATTGGTGTGTGGCCCAGGCGTTTAGGACTGTTTGTTTCTTAGAGAGCTGGGTGGGACGTACCGGACTGGTTCATGGTGGTTTCGTCTGATAGTTTCGAGAGATGTGACTGGCACACATGATCTGCGTGTAAATTCGCCGTTGCCTTCTGTTTATTCACATACTGAAATAAATGCTGATTTATTCTAGATCGGAACTCGATTACTTGTTCTCGTTTCGCCAATATGATATGATATCTATATATAGTCAACACTTCACTCTAACGTAGCCGACGCACGAACCCGAAATGATCACAGGATTTTCGTGCATTGTAAATCAATCGCTGTAATCATGTCCGCATCCGGATCTCTCGTATCGTCTACTGGAACTTGACCGCTCTCATTCCGCGTGACTACAATTATCTCCGCCAAACTCGGCAGCCGATCCTGTAGCGCCTGAACAAGGAGATCCCGCAGCTTTGGATCCAGATTCGGAAACCGCGGCGGCCTCCTCGGTTGGATGTCCGTCGCTACCGTTTGCACACCCTTGAAATCCGTCGGCACTCGTGTCTTCACTGGTCCCTTGCGTATTAACCTTAATATCTCCTACCGGCCTTGTTAATTACTTATATATATATATCTACTGTAATTATGGATATCAGGGAAAAGGGGGAGTTGCCTGGTTTAACGTACCACCGCGGCCGGGTGAAGGTTTTCCTCCACCGCGTCGGCATACTCCCGACTGCTCCCGAAATCAATCAATTGGGATTGTATTATGCTCCGGCGTGCTCGGATCCGTGTCACTAAATACCATGTTCTGCCTTGCAATGTTTCCGTGCACTAGGTAGATCTCCCGCTGTCCTACCGGGGGGGATCCCGTGGCTGTGCCGTCTTGTGGACCGAGAGCAGTATATGCTAGCCCAGTACAACCAGGTTTTTAGCGTTAGCGTCAGTATACTGATGATCCTTTAGAGCAATCCGCGAAGTGAAATGAGTATACGTTCGACCTACGGCAGAGATAGAGTCGCCACAGAAGGCGGTGAATACCAGTACGCTGGGTTCTGGCCTATTCTCTTAGATTGTCTATCATCCTGTTTTGGTAGTAGTGCTGGACCGCGAAGACCGCACAGACTACTTGTGAAAATCGTCTTCGTTGCAGGTATTATATCGGGGTCCGCGAACTCTGTCAGATGAGGCGAGAAGCGTAGCTACGTGCACGTTTTTCTTCGGAGCTTCTATATATATTTATATATACATACACATGCGCACATCTTGCCAACGCCGTGCGGTACTTATCCATCCCGTCCTATCGCGGACATAAATTTAAGGAAGCGAGTGAGCCGCTTCCTTTAAGCGTCGCTATCTTTACCTTTAGCTCTGCGATTCCGGCACTGAGGGCTCGCGAGGCACTACGTGCCCGTGTCCGTGCCCGTCCCGCTCTTTCACGAGGATCGCTGCCCCCGTTGCCGAGCGTCTTCTCGCACCCCTACGTCCGCGATCGCGAGAAATAGCCTCGCTGCTCGGCGATTATTGGATTTGCGTCTTTGTTGTCCGCGCCTGATAGGTCTATTTCTATCGGCTGCGGTTTCCCTCCCATTTCTCTACTTGATTGACGGTAGTGATGAGGTCAAATATTGCACGCGAATAGCTGAGACGAGGACCGTTGGTGGCTGGTGTGTTCAGCGCAGAAGGATGCTTTGGGTCTGGTGTAGACATGGAGCTAATGAAAGACTTAAGTTAGTTCACTTAAGGCTACATTATGGTGTATCAGATTCTCTCTCGTTATAACTCACACATAGGCTGACAGCTTCGACAATAGGTATGATTCCTAATCTGGGCTAGATTTCGTAGGGGGGAGGGACCGCATGACAGATCCAGTCTCTTGGGTCGCAGGTGGTACGAGAAGCTCTATTTCCAGGTCCCTGGTCTCATCCCAGATGATTCTATATTAAGTCCTTAGCGGTCTGTATGCGGCATCTCTGGTATCGCTCCGCATAGCTTCTGCCGTTGTGTCTCCCTGATGTAACCCGTCATCCCTTTGTGATTATTCCTTTCCGCCTGTTTGGCCGCGGCCCGCGGGGACTGGCCTGGTTGACCGGACGGTTTCATTTGACATATTTTGAGTAAAATATGGATAAAGCTCTTGATCTTACTTGTTGATTGTCAGGGCCAGCGAAAAAAATACATAAAAGGCGTTTAACCGAATCAAATTGAAAGATGTTGATATGAGTCCGTTTATTAAACAGTTCTTTACACACGTAAAAAGCATCACTTTTTGAATAAAGTATCTCAGCGTTGACAGTGATTAAGAGAGAGCCTAAGATCGCTCTGTTTTATGATTGACCGCTAGATCACAATCCGCCTCTGCCATCGAATCCTGAGACAACAAATAGGGAAAAGCTGGGGGCGGTACGGCTGTTACGTATAACTGGGAACAATATGATGCCACCATGATTCACCCTACCACGATTCATGAAGTCTATCCAGTGTTTGGGACACAATGCTACCCTAGCTCGATAGGTTAGACTTGGCGCTTCGGGTTAACCCGCTCGCGGCTTGGCCCGTCACAAGGGATGCTGTCTAACTTTACGCGTTGAAGATTGTAAACAGGGATAATTATTCCCTACTTTGGTTCATTCCCAGAGTGGCTTGCTTGGTTATAATAACTTCTCGAGCTAGATTGGGACTGGCGCTTACCTTTTCATAGAAATTCAGCTCACTTCATGCCGCTGATACCCCTTGTGCCTATCGAACGCAGTTAGTCTGATACTTGATCTGGTTCCAATGATGAGCAGTGTCCCACATTTAACCCTTGCTTTATCGGAATCTTAAATGATACTATGGGTGGGCTGATGATGTAGGTATGAACGTAACTAAGCTGGGAGGCCATGTGAAGCATAGATGACTAGAAGCCTGGGCTGACTCCCGCGTTGCGTTGTTGTCCTAAAGTGTAGTAGGGGATACGTAGTTCCGTCGATAGTCGGGCATGTCACGATCAATAGATTTGGATTTCATAGTCTGTCTAATGTCGTCTCCTATATAGATATCAAGCGTCGGTGAACCTGAGGAGAGTTTTTACATGTTTCTTCTAACGCTGTAAATGAGTTTGTCCTCTCGCGGCTCCTCAAAATATGGCTATGTCGGAGTATAATGAGCTCCTTGGTCTTGAGATATTCAATGCTAGGGAAGACTATTTAGACTTTCCTACTCCAGAAGAGATAAGTCTTTCCTATGAGAGGGCCCGATTAGTTTGCCAGGCAAGCGGTAGGTTTTGATCCTCATACCTAATCTTAAACTTATCATCGCTAGGGATCACGGTTGAAGATGTCGTGAAACTTCAGCCAAGATTCTGGGAGTTCTATCGCCATCGTAAGTAATGGATCCTCCTGGGGGTCCACGATACTAAAGGATACTAAATGATGCTACCTGTAGCCATCGTTGGGAGAGATTCCTCTATGGGAACCACTCTATCAATTCACTGGAACCTGTGTATTGGAACAATTGGGTCATATATAACTCATCGACCAGATCTCGTCCCGCTGCTAGAGAAACTCATAAATTTCGACTTATGCGGTGAGTTTCTGCTTACCGAGATCGGCCGTGGGCTTGATGCTCGCAACTTAGAAACGACGGCAACGCTGCAACTGGATGGCTCATTCAACTTACACACGCCCAGCCGTTCTGCCGCCAAAGCCATGCCCCCAACTAGCCCATTGGCTGGTGTTGGTCGGGTTGGCGTCGTGTTTGCGCGTCTGATCGTAAACGGAGCGGATAATGGCATTAAGCCGTTCATTGTACACCTAAGCAACGAAAATGGGCTCTTGCCGGGTGTCACATCTCAGTTACTGCCGAAGCGATGCGGCGCCAAAGCCTTGGACCATGCTATCACGACCTTCACTAATGTCCGTCTTGGCCCTGAGTCGCTTCTAGGGCCACCAACCCGGCCGCATGATCAGCGGGCAGACTTCTTTCGCCAGATCCACAGAGTACCTACGGGAACACTTTCGCTTTCCATGTGCAACATTCCTGCGCTTCGACTTAGTGCCTTGATAGCCGGCACATATAGCTCTCGAAGACATGTGACAGGAGGCTCTGATGGCACAGGAATACCTATTATTCGATTTCCGACACAGTATAGACCTATCTTAGACGCCTTAGTGCAGAGTTGGGCATATGATGCCTTCGCAGACGAAGCCATAGCACTATTTCTCGACAACAGCATTGCTATGGAGGTTCGCCACGGTGTGGCTGTCTGTTTCAAAACCGCTGTTGGCACTGATACTCAAATAACTATTAACGAACTTGCTGACCGCTGCGGATGGCAAGGGCTTTTTGCTTACAACGAGATCATCGAGATGGGGATGGCTTTGAGGGGTAATGCGATAGCGGAGGGAGATTACACCGTCTTATGCATACGTGAGTCGTCGCCCAGACAGACGTCCCAACCTCAAGCTGTATAAACTAACAGGGTTGACAGGATTGGTGTCGGAAGTACTTCTTGGACGTTATGAAATTCCTGAGGCCAAGATGAAAGTGTCTTTACTTGCAAAACACGAGGCAGGTGTATGGCAAGAAGCTCGGGAGATGATCGAGTCGCTGGGAAGTCAAGATCATCGCAGCGAAGAAATCAACGCTCACCTGTTGCCGCGTTGCCGCGACATGGTCAAGGCCACAGGGCATAGGATGGCTTATGAAGCTGCGGCTACGAGCGGGAAGCTGAAACCAGCAGCATTACGTCTCTTCGAATCGACTTGCATGAAAAATGACTTGAGCTGGTATTGCCAGTTTGAAGGATTGAATAGAAATGATTTCCTTGCGAAGGACACTGAAGCTGCTAAGGAAGCCCTTCCACTCCTGCAGGAATTTTTATGCCAGAGCGGGCAGTCAGAAACAGTCGTGGCTCCTATCATGGACGAGAATTCGTGGGATGAGTTCGTTTGCAATCTCCCTACATTTAAGGCTACGACAGTGGTTGACCCAACATCATCATATCGGCTATAAAAGCATGAAAGCATATTAGACGTATGCTACTTACGATTTATTTTTTGAATAATGCATATATATCTTTCCTGTCATAGAGATATTCAATGTATCAGGCTATTTATATTGATTGTTTGTTATACTAATACACAGGCTGGCAAAAGACCCGAATTAATACTTACATTAGCACATAGTAGATTGGATACCTTATGTTCCAAAGTGTCCTTTGACGTAGCCGACGTCTTTGAATGAGCATTTGATTTCATAAGCTATGCTAAATGTTATCGGCCGTGCTTGCTAATGCGGATTAGGATGGTTAACCCCTGACTCTGCATAAAGCCCATTGCAAACTCCGTTAACTCCCGATCTACGTCACTCAGATATTGTGAAGTTGTATCAAGCATGAGACTAAACTGTTCTACGATGGAATAGATTACGCTTCTTTCTTTGCCATGTCAACAACCCGAGGATTATACTAAGTACTTCTCACGCAAGTACCACGAGCAACATAAAATCCTGAATTACAATTACGACAGAGAATACATATATTGCAGTTGTGTGTGTGTGTGTTTGCCTACATAAGTCGCAAATTAGGGGCTAGATTTCAACTGAGGGACTTGGGAGCAAAGGAGATCTTTATTGCCCAGATTTAGCCACCTACTCCGATTTTTGGACCACCACTTAGCTTTTAGTTGAATTTATCATTGATTTCCTGAAAAATTACCCGAATATCTCCAGAATTGCGTGATTGCGCGACTTGTCATTGATTTTACTAGATTCTCACAGTCTGGGATTCGTACCTTTTAGATTCACTCCTTGGCTGAGGCTCGCGGGGTTTGCAGTTACCCGTTCAGGAACTATATTTACTACTATTTTCACGCCATGAATCATAGGTTATAGTAACGCAATCCGTTGCAACGATGCGAGTTCACTCCTTGTTGATTATGAAACTGGCGGCCTTTCTCGGCCCCATTTGATCATAAGTATGCTCGAATGCCTCCCGCCACTGTTCCAGAGTGAACTCCCTAGGGGCTTCGAACCCACCTTGACTTCCGATTGGGAGCAAACCAGTTTCCACAAGCTTGATAAGCTCATCAGCTTGTTGTCGTGTATACATGAATGTCCCATGTAGTGTTAAGCCTTTGAACACTACGGCAGAGTATGGGATTTGGACATCGCTGTTGATACCCCCCATGAAGCTGATTCGCCCCTTTGGTCGGAGTGAAGAGATGGCGGACTTCATATGCGAAGGAGTTGAATCGAGGTTAGGTGAAATGTCGAAATAGATATCAATATGGCCATGTGCCTGCAGAGCGGCCGCGTCAGCTTCAACATCTCCTGTTATAGGGACTATCTTCACACGGTCGCTAGTTCCCTCAAGAACTTTTCGGAGTTTTTCCGTGTTTCTACCCATCGCAATAACCTTTGCTGCTCCCATGGCTAAAGCGACGAACACAGCGGCACTTCCGAAGTTACCTGTTGCTGGGGCCACCACGATAGTTTCACCTGGACGAAGTCCTGCGTCGCTCAGCCCACCATAGGCGACAAGCAAGGTACTGATGTACCCGAGATCAATTATCTTGTAGCCAAGTTCTTTGGTCAACAGCCGCTCATCGAGCACGTGGACATTCTCGGCGGGAACCTTAACAAACTCTGCCCAAGTACCATTCCTCCACTCCCCTTTCATCAGAGCTTCGCTCTCAGAGGTATGGCCCATAAGAATACCCTGAAGAAGGGGCATCGCCAAGGTGTTGTCTCTGTGTCTTATAACGCCACTAGTATAAACGAGCGCACCGGGCTTTAAATATGGCGTATCTTGTGGAACAGCCGCAATGCGACAAATTGCGTTGGTCCCCGGGATCAATGGGAGAGGGTAGGGGTATCCTCTGGGATTCCCGTTGCAGAAAACATCCTTCGCGTAAGATACAATATTAGAGTACAGAGGACGTAGAATGAGCGAGCCAGCAGTCGGTAATGGGGTTGGTAGCTCAACGATTTTAGCTGGATCTGTTGAGGACGTGAACTGTAAGCCTTTAAAGGTTGGTGGCAAGTTGTAGAATGCGTGACTTGGCATCGTAACAACGTCTAGCTGGTAAGGCAGAGAAAGGTAAGAAGAGGGATAAAAAGTAAGACAAACTGTCACTGCCGTATTCTATTACTTGTTATTGCATCTGTATAGGGGTTGGTCGTATAATGAAGGAACCAATATGTATATCTACAGCCCTCGCTTTCTACAAGACCATGTCTTAGAACTAATCACTCGTAGCCGGAGGTAGTACGCGAGACGGATCGCGAAAGACGCGAAAAGTCCGTTTGCGGGGATAGATGCTAATACAAATGTCCATCATACTGCCACCGGACTTGGCCGGATTTAATGCGATTTTATAAAGTTGAGTCGCTTGAACTTGTCTCGATGAGCTAAACTCGGACTTAGTTAACTCAATCTCCGTCAAGTTTATTCTACCTGGTGTTCGTAGAAGGTCGTAGAAAACTTGAATGTCTTATCGGTCATTGTATTATTGTATTTTATATAAATTGTAGTTGGTGTCGAACTTTGGCGCATTTAGATCATGCATCTTTTGCCCCAATCGACTGCTACAATAATGGCTACAATTCTCATCACTGGCGCCAATCGTGGCATCGGCTTTGCTATTGCTCAAACCATTTGTGATTCTTTTCCAACGAGCACAGTTCTGCTTGGTTGTCGTGACGTTGAAAGAGGAGAACAGGCGATCAAGCGACTAAGATCGGATGGAGCTACTGCCGATTTGCATGCTATTCCCCTTGATATAGAGAGTGATGCTTCTATTACTGCTGCAACGAGAATAGTTGGTGAGAAGTTCGGAAAACTTGACGGCAAGTGGGACTTGTGTTTTCTTCACCGACAGTCTACTAACATAGTTAGTATTGATCAATAATGCTATCAAACTTAACTCTTCGTCTCCGACCCAGATCGAAGAGCAGCGTGAAATCTCGAATTCAAACTTCAATAATGCTGTGACATCTAATAATATCGTCACTCGCGCCTTCATATCACTGCTTCGAAGAGCCTCTTGGCCACGAGTGGTTATGATCTCAAGTACACGAGGAAGCATTCAGAAAACAGTGAACAGAGAGGTTCAGCCTCCCGATTTTCTATCTACAGCGCATTTTCGACTAACATGATGTCTATAGCTACCTCCCGTTTCCTCTGTCGACTATTGCGTCGTAAAAGCTGCCCTCAATATGCTTACTGTGCACTTACAAGCTGCGGAAGATGCAAATGAGGAGAATAAGATCACTTTCTGGGTCGCCAACCCTGGTCACTGTAAGACGGGATTCAATGGATTTAAAGGCCCTAAAGATCCTCTCGAGGGGGCTGAGGTGGTTTTACGATTACTGAAGTCTGATAGAGGCAATATCCAAGGAGGCACATTTTGGGAAGTCGAAAATGGTGAATTTCGACAGGTTCCTTGGTAGAAGAATTAGCAAGCCACCAATCTACTAATTCGAAGAGATTCGTAGCATTTTCGGCAGAGGTCAATCAACTTAGAACTTTTGTTCACTTTAAAATCATTGTTGAGGGTTATTGTGACATTCTTGTTCACGTTGCCTTGCACAGACACTGAAGCTACTTTCGCCGAATACCCCTTTGAAGCCGTCGCACTGCCTTGAATAACTGAATGTTGATATTAATAAGATCCGCTACCATATAAATTTATTTCGTTGCATTGGTGCGGGATAACTGCATTCCTCATTTTCTTTACAGCGCTAGCTATATTTCGTGGCCGCATCCGAGATGAACATCGCTGACAACATCTAAGTTTTGTGGAACGATCGTGTCGAGCGCGAAGGCACTCGTGCGCCACAAGTCGGCCATGGTAGCGTTGGTTATTGTCTTGGGGATGATACGAGGCCCTTCCGTTGACAAAATTGCAATTGCATTAGCAGCAGCACGAGCGTTGATGGTGAGTGTTTCTGGATTAGGGTTGTTGATAGTATCACAGGCCTGATGATAACAGGGATCCTGTGCCGGGGCTGTCCCTGTGTTGATGAACTATGATCCGATTAGTGAAGATAACTTCAAATCACCACACTGAGCAACTTACGCCAAATGGCTTGTTAAGTATACCCCAGAACGACGCGTAGTCACTGCCATTCGTTAAGATGGCAGGGGTGACTTCAAGACCTTGACTCGTGTAGTAGTCAATATAAATCTGTTCAATGATCTCTGATCCGACTGGACCTATGCTGCCATGCACACTACCGTCTGTATCGCCAACGCCGAAGTAGCCCTTTGACACCATATCAAAGTTCAGGTAAGCTAGAATCTTGTTGATTTCAGGGACCTCTAAGTTAGAGCAGTAATATTTTGACCCAAGGAGCCCATTCTCTTCTGCACCCCACCATGCAAAGCGCACTTTGGTCGTTGTCTTATATTTAAGCACAGCTTTCGATAGTTCCAACAAAAGTGCGGTACCAGATCCTACAGAAGTCAGCTGGTTGATTAAGTGTCTCGGTCAGGAGGACCTACCGTCATCGTTGATACCAGGTCCGGCCTGAACACTGTCTAGATGGGCTCCAAGCTAAAGAAAGTCAGTATGGAAGTGATCATCGCAATATAACCAGAAAACATACAACGACAATATTGTCTGGATCACCGTCTTTGCTCTCGAGGAACACATTTTGAGTGATACGCTCCTCTACAATCTGGTCTTGATAGAAGTAGGCCTCAATCTTCTCACCCGCTTGGAGACGTTTCTTCAAAGCAAGGCCATCTGCCTGATTAATAAAGCCGGCTGGGACGAAGTCGGCGCTCGGTGCGCTAAGCGTACCGGCAGTCACATTGGTTTCTACGTTGTTGTAGACGATGACGGCTGCCGCACCAGAAGCCGCTGCCGGGCGAACACGACCCGCAAGTGTGCCGCCAGTGGGACATTGGAATCTATCTACAAGCACCACTTTGCCCTCGACATCTAAAGATTCGTAATTTGCTGCATCACAGCCTAAAGTTCCTTCAGGACCAAGTGCGAGTTCGGCTGTGATACCTTCTTCTGGAGTAGACGGAGAGTAAGACAACCCAAATACGTAGGTTGACTCGTCGTTGAATTTGAGCTCGATCGATTCAACGTAGTTAAACAAACTGGGGAAATCTTGCTTCCATGCCTTGGCACCCTTGATCTTCGAAATTTCTCCGAAAACATAGTCAACAGATGCAGCGTATCCTGGAAGCCCAAATGCTCGATTACCCCCATTAGCAGAAGCAATCTTGTCCAGGGCCACAAGATGAGACCAAAGACTAAGGCCGTGTCAGTACGCCATTCCAAAACACGTTTTAGTGAGATGAAACTTTACTTCTCAGTTTTTAAATCTGCCTGCAACTCCTTAGAACTGATTTTCGGTTTAAAGTTAGGGGCTTCACTTGAAGCCAGCGGCAATAATGCCGTAAGGGTCACTAGTGGCCTCATTTTCGGCAGATTTTGATCTCCCCGGCGAGGAAGGGAAAAAGATAGAAACGTCTAGTAGTTGGGAGAAATTCGAGTATTTAGCTTTTCCATATCCAATTTTATAGATCATTCGTTGACCGCCACCATATGGTTGCACACCTTAATAGGCTCCATGCTGGGCTTTTTCATTTTTTTCCAGCTTCTACCTGATAGGCCAAATAGAAGATCAGAGCGCTTGGCTTGCATTTGCAAGGCGATACTGAGAATATTTTGTACCGGATAGGGCAGGTCAAGCATGCCAAGTTTACGACGGCAATAAGCCAAGACCAAACGGTCGGGCTCACCCCTCCCCAGACTATTGCGTGATTAAGCACGACTCTCTGATAAGAGAATGGGCAATTAAATGATTGGACACAGTGACAGCTTGTAGATGATGCGACTCGGTTCATAGTATACCTCAGTCGACAAAGTACAATTATGTCGAATGCCTTCAATGACTAATTTGAGTATTAGATATCACTGAACGCTAAATTAGCGGTTCCGCATCAACTTTGTCTCAGGATTTTGGCTCGTCCCCATAGTTTGGTCTGATAAGATTTGGCTCTTGGCATGGTCTTCATGATGATATAACAAATCTGAGCCGGGCCTCACAATAATTATCTGTTCCGCTAAATAATTTCTAAATTATAAGGCTTCTTGCTATCATTAGTTGGCATACCGAGCCCCGACAGCAATCTATCTACACTTGTTTCTGTTAGGATCTCTGGTATGGGGTAGGCGTAAGGTCTGTTGCGCAAAGAGGTCTATCTTTCATAAGACGCCAATAATCACAGGAGGTGTACAGGCGCTAGATCCAGCTTCGCTAACTACTTCATTGGGGTAGGATGCCTTTTCCCTTTTTGTACAGTATGAAGTGTCAAAACCAGGTGGCTGGGATACAATCGATCCACCTGCAGTAAAATGATATATAGGTTTTGCCCTGCAGTGCCAGCATTTAGATAATCTAATGGATTATACCTTTGACATGGGGTGATCCACTCCATAACGGTCACAATTCTCGCTGGTTCATTTTCATTATTGTGGCATATGTCGCATTGAATAACCTTGTGTAGCCTGCCGTGCGGTGTTGGAATAGACATTCTATCTGAATGCATGTTCTCTGAGGCAGCAAAAGAGCATGAAGTTCTCAGACAAGAGCATACTACGTATAAATGACGCCGTGGTAGATTGAATGCGGCAATTGCTGTTCATAGAACCGTGGCCCTGGAGGGGAGACTTACCAAATCAGGAATAGAAACCAACCACGCTTGTGCGAGATGCGCCCAGCCTATGGTATGCGGGGAAGACATGATACCCAGACATCGCCTTACTTTGTTTTTTATTTGAGGCTATAGATTTGTGGAAAAGCACGCTAGTGCGCAAGGGAATGGAGACGCTACGCGGCAGCTTGGACATGCAGCGTAGGCGCTGTAGATGACTCTGAAAGGTCTGATCTGAGTCTCATGTAAACAGTTTGGCGGAAACCCTAGATTTGGAAAGACTTTCAACCTGTTCCACCCCCGCTCCAATGCTTTCTTCTTTTCCAGTGTTTTCCTATCAAGTAAATATGCCTGACCTCGCATTCTCATTGTGCGAGGGTCTGCATACCTCTGCTTCTACATCTTGAGTTTCTCATCTTCGGTTTTCCTGAATACAGTCACCATGTCTACTTACCAAGCCAATCTCTCCAATGAAGGCTATGTTTATACAAAGGAGGAAGGCTTGGTCAGCGGTCTCCGTACCTATGGTGTCATTAAACCCGAGCAACATATCAGACAGGCCGATGACGGTCATGTCTGGGAGGCTATAGTCATCGGCGCCGGCTACGCTGGTTTGATTGCGGCGCGTGATCTTGTTAAGGCTGGTGAGTTTAAAAGGACCAAGAAAACCACATACATAAAAAAGGCTACTAACATCAAAAAGGCAAGCAGACTCTTTTACTTGAGGCCCGCGACCGTGTCGGCGGTCGAACGTGGAGTGCCGAGGTCAATGGCACCACCTTCGACATGGGTGGGACCTGGGTCTCGCATAATCACGGCCGTCTGTTCGCTGAAATGCAACGGTACGGCCTCAAGGATGACATCTCGGCGACCCGCACCAAAAACGGTGGTTGCGACTACTTCACACTTGACACCGGCTCGGGCTCGCGGAAATTCACTCATCAAGAGGCAGCTGTAATGACTGCCAAGGCCTGGAATATATTCATCAATTATGACGGCAATAATGGCCGAAACATTTGTCCTCTCCCGTATTCCACCCTCGGTAACTCTCGCGTCAGTTTCGACCAGGTCCAGGCTGTCGACCAACTCTCTTGCCGTGACCGTATTGAGCAGATCAAAGACCAGCTTACCGCCGACGAGCTTGCCCTACTCGAGTCCATCGTTCCCCACATCGGCGGCGGCTCCGTTGAGAATTTTGGTTTCCTCGAGTTGCTCCGTGCCCACGCTCTCCAGAATTATGAGATTGCGACATTCGAAGAGGTTTGGACACTATATAAAATTCGCGAAGGCCAGTCCACACTTGCTCGCCGTATCTTCGACGATGCTACTCGGCTTGGGCTTCAGTATTCATTCAAAACTCCAATTAAGTCTATCATAGAGAGAGAAGGTATCGTCTCCGTCATCACCACCATTGATAAAGGTTATCGTGCCAAGCGTGTCATAAACACCATCCCCATCGCTGTCCTCCCCGATATCCAATTCGACCCACCTCTTTCGCCTCTCCGCCAAGAGGCGATCAAGATCAACCAGGTTGATTACCTGACGAAGATCCATGCTGAAGTCGAGGGTGATCTTCGCGGCCTCCGAGGATGCACCTGGCCCGGCGACTTCTTATACGTTTATGGTGATGGATTCTGTGCAGATGGCAAGTCGACCCGTATCACTTCTTTTGCCGGTGACAACCGAGGCATACTTGATCCGCTTAAAGAGCCCGAAAGGCTCGAGACTGCTCTGAAAAGATTCCATCCTATGGAAATTAAGAAAGTGGTATTCCATGATTGGGTCTCTGATCCGTACGCCAAGGCTGGTGCTGCCTGGTACCCTGCTGGTTTCCTAACTAAGTACCTCGCTGAGCTCCAGAAACGCCATGGTAACGTGCTCATGGCCAACGCAGACTGGGCTAATGGATGGAGAAGCTTTATCGAAGGTGCCATGGAACAGGGTGCTCTTGCTGCTGACGTTGTGTTAAACGAGATTGGTATCTTAGGGGCCAATCCCGCCCCTCAACCGTGAAAGCAGATCGAATTTATGAATAGTGCAGGAAGGAATAACAAAGGTCCAATGCAGGTGTCGATTTAGGGTCTAGCCGAACAGGATGTACTGATCAGGCGTACTGCTTTTTCTAATATACTCTCCATCTTGTAAGTGCTCAGCATTGCCATATTATAATGCTGAAAAGATACCCAAACCGATTGTAATATCGTAATTAGTAGGGGGCCTCTATGAATTTGTTTGTTATAAAACGGTACCATTGAACAATCCACGGTTGACAATACTCTACGCTCCTGTTAGTCCGACGTATCTTCCTCTTGCACTGCTGCTATGCAAGCTAAGCTGCGGGACCTGCCTGTCTATGTTGCTTGCCTCAGTTTTGCCTTCACACTTATAGAACAAATCATTTTGGCAAAAGAAGCTTCTCAGGGGTTGCGATTTTATTCAGGCTTAAGACCACTAACAATTCCTTCTGTCCCGAACAATGCTGCATTCTCTAAATTCTCAACGCGTTCTGTTGAACCTATTATTTACACCCCCGTGAAAGCTGCCTCAAATTATGGCGATTCTGTGATGACTCCATAATGAACGAAGGCACCCAGGACAGACATCTTTCATAATTGCACGGTGTTTGAACAGAGCGCTCCGACATAAGGGGATAAACAAAAATCAAATTCTCGACCAAAAGCATCATAGTCGTTTAAAGCATGGCTGCAGCACCAAGGACACCACCCATGGCAGCTGCGCCCAGCAAAGCGCCAGTGGGCCTAGCAGCAGCGGCCGTGACAATCGCGGTGGTAGAGTTGTGGTGACTGACATATGAGCTCGTAGCCGTCGGATAGTGCGAGACCGGGTAAGTGCCATTAGGTGCGCCAGTAGGGGTAGGTGTAGACTGGCAGAGGTTACCCGTGGCGGTGAAGACGTAGTTCAGGTAGTTGGTCATGCTCGCCGCCTCCGGTTCCGGGACACAGTTCGTGACATAGGCCTCATACACGCTACTATGGGCACTGCCAAAGCTGAGAAGATCGTATGCATACGTCTGAAAGTCGGGCAGAAGCGAAGAAGGTAGCTCGGTGATCAACTTGCAGAGAAATTGCGCGTGGCCTACGAAGTCAGGAGTTTCTGCGGGTGGTGTGGTAATTGTAGCTGAACCAGTAGGAGTTCCAGGATTCTGGGCGAGATAGGAGGACAGCGAAGGAGGTGTTGTAGCAGCTTCCGCGAACAAGGTGAAGAGGGATTTCGCGTCCGCTGAGCAGAACTGACTGTCAGATTTCTGCGATAGCGATGTGCCAGCAAGAGCGGCTATAGCGAGGAGGGTTTTGGTGTTGTACATTTTGCTCGTTAGTTTGCGGATTTTAGAAGTGTTAGATATGAGTGTGATTGAAGAGGTGCTCAAATCATCTATGGGCAAAAGCAGACAGTTTTATACTCAGAGAGTTTTTACGAAGACTATGTGAACCCCGTAAGTACATCGACCACTCAACTAACCTTAGCAAGGGGACTTAGATTGGAGCCACTCTCTGTTGGAGCACGTCCAAGCCCCAACGTTGACTAAACATCTCGACGTTGTGTATCGAGCTAGAACGGGGAACTTTCTCTTAGTGCTGACAGAGAAATCTCCGAGCTGTCAACATCAACGCATCTGTTTTGTTACAAGATAGTAATTCCCATCACCGTGCCTGTGAATTCGGGAGCCTGAGGCGACAAAGTACGAGCATACGGTTGATCGACCAATGAATTGAATAATTGCCAGTATTTAACGTCAAGGTGGCAAATAACGACCTAAAAGTATCAGACTTAAACTGTTTTATTATATATTCAGGTCTTTTATAAGTGAATAGCTTTCTGGCCTGACCTAGCAATTCAGATAAATTTGGGTACCCCATCGGGTACTGGTGCCAAAGCAGCCCTCCGTGTCCCACTTCCGGACCTTGTGGGTTCGGGAGTTCGGGAGCGTCAAATAACGGCGCTAAAGTAGGAGGGCGGGAAAATGTTAAAGCGGTGTTAGATTGCTATGTATTTCGTTGCCGTAGTGCGATAAGACGGATGGGCCCGAGCATTTACGCATCGAGGCAGCTTCTTAGAATTCCTACGTAAGCTCGAGATCATCACATTCGTTAATAGGTATTCCTGTCAGTCCAACTAGGTATAAGCTGTATCTAGCTGGGTAGTACGGGTCTACGAGCGTGCTTTAGGTAAGGCAATACTCGAGCCTATCGTTAGGCTCTACCCAAAGGTCTGGTCTAGGTTACTTCGAGGTGCCCGGCACATTATGGGCTATGATTTAGTGTGTCAAGGACATGCCTAGGAGCACTCGATAATGAAACGTTTTACTAACCTATGACTATGATGACATAGTAACATGCTCTCTTATGTATTAGTAAAGTATCAGTAATTACTGTAACAACATGCACTAAACTAATCGGCAAATAACGTAATGTGTAACTTCACAATTTATTATGAAGCGGCTTAAACATAATGTTAGTATCGCCTGCAGATAAGTATTAATCTCCTGCTGCGAAAGTGTGGACGTCGCAGGCGCAGGAGAGTTAACGCGTATTGTATTCATCATCCAAGCCAAGCTGATCTACACGGTGACTGACATTAGTCTATATAATGTATGAAGCCTAGCGAAAATAAGGCTAGAACACAGCGAATGTTGAAACCTGCGAAATTCGCGATAGGGACCCCCTTGGCTTTACCCTCGACCCTAGTGCTATGATTGGCCAATGTGCTTCCATAATTAGTCCAATTGATAATCTTAGATCGATCATATATCTAGTTTCAACTTTTAGCTTCTGCACCCGTGGCTATCTCCGAACTGTAGTCGCGAGCTTTTAGCCCCGAATCCCGTTACATACCGTTACGCATAGCAGATCCTATCCCGAGTTCCTAAGACTTCCCTTTTGAGCCCGACGTCATTCAAAAAGACTCACTACAACCACGATAAAACGAACGTCCTTTATTTTGGCCTTTTCGCCTTCGATTAAGTTATTAAGAGTAATATGCTGAGCTGGATTGATTCATCACGGATGTGAAGACCGAAGAACATTTTTGAGTTTTCGAAGCATGCCAAGATATACACTTCTACTTGCTTAGAGCCGAAAATATACAATCTATGCACGAAATAAATACATAGTACAATCAAGTTACACAGTCTTATCGACTTGATTTACTAGATCTACATGGTCGGCACCTAATAAAAGAAGCCTGCCCGTGGCCCAGTATTCTTAGCACGCTAATCATTGAGCTATAACGCAAAAGGTATCTGACCCTCTGGATTGTAAGCACTATTAAAGCTTCTACCGAAAACCTTCTTTAATAAGGAAACGAACTTGAAATTCTGCCCAAGAACGTTAGCATCATTACATTCGCCATGGCAAGCTTAAGCTACTTGAAGCTGAGCACATACGAGCCCCCATCCCGAGATATCTACATAGTATGAGAAAAACCCCTGTCTGCCTCTCGGCTAGTAGCGTTCCAGTCAGTCTCCGCTCTGAGCCTTAGTGGAACTAGTAAGCAAATTGCTAAAATGGGATGGATGCCCTGTATCAACCTATCGACAGATCTATAGTACACTTACAAAGTTGTTCGTTGGGTTATGACGGAGGGTGGGTAGAATATGCCGTTTAACAGGTCCAGTACGAAGTAAGCTTATTTTATATTCTCCCTTTTCACGCGGAGATTGTCTTGGCACAGGCCCTCACTGGATCCTTTTGTGTTCTATCTTCTTATACAGACTACCGGGTACGATGAATGAATTGTAAGGCCATTTCTCCCTCATTGAACAGACTGAAAGCCTACTGACTAGCTGTGGTAATAAAGGGGAATGAATAGAAAATCTGACTATTTTCAGATGACTTGGGGTTGATTGCATAAGGACAGAGACATTGAGACCTATACATAAGACATATGTAGTCTTTATTGTAAGGCCAGCCCCAAGCTTACAGCATATACAATCCAAGATACAGGGCATTACCGCATATGTGTAATATTTCCTCATCTTAGCCACTGTTAGGGCCCGGTACCTAGGGTAGGTAATAGATACGTGCTGTTGCGCGAAGGTCTCTCAAATTCCTTCAAGCACGATATTGTTTAAGTGCGCGAACTCTTTTCCGTGTACTAGAGATATATTATTTCTTTACTTATAGACCGATTAATTCCCTTCTCGTGTTGCCGCTTTGCGCCTAAATAGGGAAGCGCATACAACAGTTACTCCGTTCGACGTATATTTCTATAAGAGCAGACATCTTGTTTTAAGACACATAAGTCTATCGATAATGAGAACAGACATAGCGTCTGCGTCTTCATCAACTAGGCTACAACTATCATATCTGTTAGTACAAAGTGTCACATAGGCCTTCTAACTCCCTGGTTTGATATCATGCATGTGTTTCTTTTTCTTTCCTTTATAGAGTGTTTAGGTTTACATACTAATCTGGTGCGTTAATCCTGCGTATTGTTAACTTTTATGTATTTATCAGTTAATGTCCTAGGCGCTTCAATAGCAAAAGTCCTCATGAATTCTTTGGTGCAACCAGATCTTTCAAGTTGATAGTAGGTTAATAGGGCTTGTTTTTATCTCCCGGGTTCTTTATACCATTCTTAAGACTATTCTTATGTTTTATATCGGCATATATCAAGATTATGGATGTTATAATGTGTACAAGGTTTTAAACAACCCCGTAACATACTCGTTATTCACATTAAGCTTATACACTCGGCGGAGTAGCAATTAACTAATTGATAGAATTAGAACGCCAAGATAGTTAAAAGAACTATTACATTATTAGGCAAAAAGAAAAAAAAACGTTACGTGCAGTTAAGGTTACGTTCTATCCAACTTTAATTTCGTGAGGTTTTGGAGGCATCACAGGAGTTGGGTTGTATTGCCCGATCAGGAAGAACGACCAACCCTATGCAGCAATAGCTCATACAAAATATAGTGGACCCCTGGAGCCCCCAAGAATGGCGATGTCCACAACGGGCGGATCCGGACCTACAGGGATATTACTTAGACTCTGGATTTATTATGGGTCGGATTCTCGAAAGCAGAATCTTGGTAACTTCCCTACATTCGACTATGGAAAACTTTAAACATTTACAAGCGAAGAGCTCCGGGCGTTGCGAAGAGAAGAGCCGCTCTACCATCAGAATATCTATAACAACCCAAAGTTAACAATCTAATGCATAATTATGTTAGAATGGTCTGCTCCCTGCCGTTGTTCTAAAAAGCAAGTTCGACCTGGCAACTTCTAAGTTTCGCCCTAGAATCAAAATCTCTTGAGCAGGAGCATATATATATAAACTTAGTTGCGAGAAGAGAGTTCTCTGAAGAATTAGAAGCTGTAATCATCATCATCGAATACGGGGTGTCTCTGGGTATCATCGGCATCGCTGTTGTAAAGGATAGCTATACGCCCTTTGTACTTATACCCAGTTCTTGATGATGAGTGCGATGGAAGCTTAATCGATGAATGTCATTAAAGACAGGAAATAATTATGAGTTTCGAGAAATCGAACGGGAGCCTGGGTGTAAATTCACGATGTATTGTCTTTATTTTTGTTTCACAGTGTCCCGAGATACTTTATCTTTGTACCTATCGTACAAATGGGCTTAAGGGATTAACATGACCTTAATAGTACGAGCATTTCGAGATTCCCTATGCTGCAGGCAAATATATTAGTATTGGCGACGTATTGAAAGTGTGTCTTATATGCCTTTTATTGTGAAAGGGCTTCAACCTCTTATGCAGACCAGCCTCATCAACATGTATTTCGTTCACCCAAGATTACGCGTGATATGTAATGCCCTCTCAGTAGAACAAGCTAGGATGGATTGTGCTAGCTCGTACTTCGTCCTCCTCGAGTTTAAGCCTGCCATTTAACCTTGATGCTGCCAGTGGCGATGACCATCAGCATCCAGCATCCGAGCGTTGGCTTCCATCAAAAGATCCCAGTCGATGCGTGGGCCTTTGAACTTATTCCTGCCGTCAAAGCGCCATAGAAGAAGAATAATTACAAACAGTCCAACTAAAATAACGCTTGTGTAATTCATCGTCTGTACGCTTACCGGCAACGACGGAGGCATACTCACTAGTACACCCAGAACCACAATCCAAAGGACAGAGAATCCGTTACAAATATAACCAAAAATGCCGAGGTTGAGATACCGTGGGGGTAAATGTTCCTTTCGTCCCTGGGAAAGAAGAACTCCTTGAGGAACGGCATAGGTAAGGTTTAAGAATAGAACTGCTGATGTTACGATTGAATTAAATGCAGTAGTCGAAGCAAGATAGAGCAAGCCATAAAGCAAAATGAAAAAAAAGGCAGCAACAGTCGTTCGAACAGGAAATTCGAGTCTTCGGTTAACCTTGGAAAAGTATCCGGACAAGGGAACACCATTCTAAGGTTATTGTGAGCTGGTTCGTGTCTAGTTGGAGCGGGTTCTCTTACGTCACGAGCGAAAGCCCAAGCGATTCGACCACATGCAACCCACTGAGAAGGCAGCGATACTGTGAAACTGAGTAAGAATCAGTCATCACGACAAAAACAGGAAAATATACGTACAGATGTAGTTAACGAGTAGTAAAGCGATGAGGAAGATAGTAATACCTCGGTTCTCGGTTCTGTAGAAGCTGTTTGTATTTTCACTACACGGAAAATAGGTAGATAGCTGAGTCTTACGCTTGGTATATTAGTTCCAAACTGGGTAACGGCGAGCGCCTAACTGCTTCCAAATCCGTCATAAAGAACATGAGGGCGATAAAAAGGGGTAATGCGGTGCCGATGCCAATAAACATAGTCATGATCATAACCTGTGGCACTTTGCGACCGGGCTGGGCTATTTCCTCACTGATATGGATCGCTTTTTGTGGGTTAAAAAAGGTTGCTAGATGGTGTCAAGCGAAAGACTTACCGCCGTCTGTGGCTCCAAAGGCATACATTGAATTACTAATAGCCAAGACCCATGCTGTGCCGACGTCCCAGCCGCTGTTCCCGAGACCAGATTCAACGAGATAAGAGCCATTATTCACGTGCTTATGTAGACCGACGGGAATGAATAAAAAGAGGGTGACGCCGAGAATAGAAACGAAGAGCGCAATTTGGACGATCCATGAAAGATGCTTGGAGGTGACAAATACTGGTATGACTGCAGAGAAATTAGGACACATGTGATGTAAATAGGGGCAAAATTCAAAACTTACTCGTAACAACTGCCGTTAAAACATAGAAGAGGTACACCTGCCAAGCTGTAGCTACAAACTCCGGACGAAAGAAGTTGACAATCCCTGAAAGCGTAAGAGCAGCAAGTGATATACCAGAGCATCTAGAAATAATATCATTAGATAAGAACATAGTATCGGCCTGTGAGTGATTACTCACGTCACGATCCACCAAGCGAGCATTGACATCCACCCAATTACGTAGGCAGCGAAGCGTTTCGTTTTGTTAGGACTCAAGATGTAGCAGAAATGATACTGACCGCCGGTAGACTAGGGAGTATTCTGTCAATATATATAGACTAGGATACGAAAGCCAGGCTACCTTACCGGGAATGCGGAGGCAATCTCCCCTAGGCCTAACGTGATGGTGAACTGTATAAAAAAGGCAACAACAAGTCCAAGGAGACATGTTTGAGGGCCGCCATATTGAAGACTTTGGCCAAAACAACTCTAACGAAAACAATTAGCGCAGTCGCTAGAAGATGAGCACAAGTACTGACAAGATATCCGGCCCAGGAGCTGGTGATGGAGAAGCCTAAGCCAAGGGCAGAAAACCAATTAAATTGACGCTTTAGCTCCGGTTTATGACCGTTTGCTCGGAGAATAGCATCATCAATGTTGTCTCCCAAGAGTACACCGTAGGCAACGCTTGCGTGATCCTCTTCCTGCTCTTGTTTATCCACTGTGGTCTTTTCAGAGCCGGACATCGCGAATATTTACATCAATTGTATCTTGATATATAACGGAACTTGTGGCTGGAGGAGAGAATTTTGGCTCGTTGTTCTAGACGGGTGTATCAACACCATGTGCCAGCTACCACAGATAATCATTTTGCTTCTAAGATACGGTATTTATTAACACAGTAGGTGTGAATAAGGTGAGGGTTTATGACTTCTTGAGATCTTCCATGCATAGTTAGATTGTAAGATAAGGGAAGGTGACGTGAATCCTATACATACCTACCGTTCCGCCCCCGCATTACTAGTAATCTGTTGTAGATGTTGGAGGTCCTACAGCTCTTGAGGAGTCCCTGCTTCAAATATTTCCTATTTTGGATTCGGAGGGGAGAGCTGGAACTATTTCCTAGAAGAGCGAGGGGTCGTTATTGCGAGCCAGATCCCCAGGCCCCATCCCGCATGGAAGGCCAAGCTTTATGGTTGTACCTTTATCAAGCATCATGTGCAACTGCCGATGCTAACAAAGAGTCATTTTGATCCCTGCGCTAGGTGTTCTAGTATAGCTTCAACAGTTGAATTTCTCTTGAGAGTGCCTATGATGTTTAATGCAAACAATAGCAGAAAGGCAGAACGAAAAGAAAACGAATGTAATACTGTAATACTATTTTTTTTCTCTCAGCTAGATAATAATTGATCACTTTCTTACCTTTCGTAGCTTGTTCTAGGGGTGAAACTAAAAAAAGAGTAATGATGTATCAGTCATCTAATTACCTTGTATTAGCAAGTAGCTCGACACTTCAGAACATAGATAAGCGGCGATAATACCATCGGGGAACATCATAATTATAACGCTAGCTAAGAAAATCCTATTATGCTTCCTTTAGACAAAAACAGAGAGACAAGGCCGTAAGTCAAGGCTATAGTGTGTTTAAACTGAGGCTCTCCTCAGTCTTTTGCTGAGTGCACAGGAACTGCCTCTAATTCTCATCGGTTTAATGCGACAGTGGTATAAACACCTAATGGTATTCGTGATATTCTTTATCAACATAGCTCAATATTCATCTGTCCGGATTCTGAAAGCACTGGAGAGCTTTTCTTTCTTTTCGTCCTTTTTGGTTTTTGGGCCCTGGATATGATGTCGAAATGATCGAATTGCAGCATGATATTGTATTAAATGTTTGTCGAAAAATTGCCTGCGGGCTTAGTCCAGGGTGTTCGTATCCAGAAAATAGTACTTACCATCACTTGGCGTGCATGGCTTCCGTACGAGCAATAAGAGACTTCATGGCTCGGCGCTGGAACAACGCGGGGAAGTCTACCGTAATCGCACACTGGACATCTCCACTAAAACTCCTAGCTCACTTATTATTTCCTTGCATCACTCCCCCTGTCTTAGCTTGGCCACTTTCTGAGTCCAATTTCTGCGATACCATGACTGCGGTAATTATTGCCGTTTGAGGTAACAATGACCACCGACATCACATCGTCAGTAAAGCACCCAACGGCTCGTCGAAAAGGTCAGTTACTCTTCAATAAGCACAGAGCCCCTCCAACGGCCTAGGAGTCCACGGGAGTAATTGCGGGTTCGGCGGATATTCGATTTCAGATCATTCACATGCAATGTTCTGGCTAATTCTTCGTAGACCCGGCTTGCGGCACCTGCCGCAAAAAGTGCCGCAAATGCGACCGCAAGCGTCCGATTTGCAACAGATGTCGAACCAAAGGCTTGCACTGTGAGGGTTATCCTCCGCGGTTCCAGTTCTGTGAGATGATCACGGCGCCAAGGCGTCAAAGCTCTGTGGTTCTAAGGCGTAATAGCATCGCCGTCTCTACCTGCTCGCCTCCTCTATCAATAATCTCGGGAGAATCTCCCTCCGGCTCACTAGCAGAGCCCGAGGCTTTGGCGGCCACTTCAAAAACAGACTCGGCTTCTCCTCAGGCCTCTCGTTCCGCAGGCCGAGCCCGGCCCGAATCCAATATCTTGAGCATACCGTCGTCATCATTACCTGCCCATTCTGAACTCTCCGCCCAGCTCTCGCCAGTCTACGTTGACTCCGACTCGTCCCTTGTAGGACCCGCTGATCCGCACGAGGAAATCACAAACCAGCAACTCATTGATCACTGTAAGAAATTTTACACCTTCCAATAGACACGAGCTGACTGGTATCTTAGTTGACCGGATACTTAGTGAACACCTCACCATTCATGTACAGGGTACGGCAAATCCTTTCAGAGAGCATGTTCTACCTCTTGCCTACCAGCACCAAGGCCTCCTGCATGCGCTACTAGGGCTATCTGCTTGTCATTTGCACCTTTCCGGTAGGCATGAGAGCCAACGCCTTGTTACTATATCCTTGCGGTACCGTGTGTCTGCCTTACACTCCCTAGGATCTCTACTTTCCAAAGAGGAGGTGTCAGGTCTAACTATTTCCGAAGAGGAGTATGTGTTGGGCATGGTTCTCCTGTCCGTGTTACACGATGTATGTCGCACTTTCACTCAAATAGTTGAAAGCTAATGCCCAGCCTTGCTGCAGGTCTGCGAGACTGGTGTCTCCTCTCATGGGGCTCATTTAACGGGTGTCTCATTCCTCTGCAAGAGATTAGCTTGTCCAACAGGCTCTGCCACACGATCAAAAGCCAGCATATTCTTTATCTCAGCTCTAGCCTGGTAAGTGTAGCTGCAATTCCCATGCTCTGTTACCCGTGTCCCTGGTTTTCGCGCTGACCTAAGTCAGGTTGGACATGCTGCGTGGGTTTAGCGGTGCGGAAAAACTTGCATACTCCGATGATGTGCGGAAGTGCGTTCGAGACCACGGGAGTCTTAGCATTCATACCCTTGTCGGCTGCCCGCCCATCGTCTTCTACCGCATCGGCCAAGTCTTAGAGGCTGGTAAGTCAGCTCTGGCAGGAGACCTCTCTCTTGAGCATTTCCGGATGCAACTCGATGAAGCCGAGAGATTCTTTCGCAGTTGGGATCCCGACCAGGCAGTCTACCCCACGGGCCATCGGGAATGGAGATATTTAGCCGAAGCGTATAGACATGCTTGTCTTCTCCGTATCCTCCGATTCCCGGACGCTTTTGTGATGTCTTGCGAGGACACTCGGATCAAGGAATCTGCCTCTGCCATTCTCGACGTTTGTGCAGACATGCCTAGAGACCACAGGTTCTACAAACGTCTCTTGTTTCCCCTGTTTCTTGCAGGAGTTGACACCTCTTCGCCTCATCAGTTGCATTATGCGAGCTGGTGTATCGGCGAGATCAAGCACTCAACAGGGTTCCAGCATCCAGCCATGACCGAGTTGTTGACCAAGGTCTGGGAAGAGAGACGAGCAAACGCCCACAGCGGTCCAAACGTTCCCTGGATGGAATTCGTATGTTGATCACTTTCAGCTCTAACAATTCAGGCACGGCAGTTCACATTTACTAACAACCTCGCAGACGTGCTCCGAACTTTTACGTTCTCAGCACGCTTATCTCTTTTTTTAAGGAGATATCAAACCCTTTATCACGTAAGCAACTTGGCCTGCTCACTTCGAGGCACAAATTTATTACACTAAGTATTTCGGGTCTTCGAATATGTAATGCTATGTTGGAAGATGGATCGGCTTGAAATAGGCTGACTGTCTACTTAAGTAAGTGGTATTACAAGCATGGCTGCATAATCAAGATCTGCATTATCTTGTAACTTAGCGAACGGAGTTACTTATAGTTCATCTCTCGATTAGTCTGACATATCACGAATAGTTGCGCGTGTTCTTGCAATATACTCATCTGGTGGAAAGTCACATGGCATAGCAAAATAAAAGTGTAGAGCCGGTGTAGCATGAGCGATCTTCCAAAGTGTATTGTCTAACTAGGTTCTACCTAGGTTGGGAGATCTGCCACGATCAGCTTAAATAGTACACGAGCTCCGGAAGCAAGTTCCTCCGCTCCGGCGCTTCTGGGAGATCTCCAGATTGCTGTGAGGGTCCGTGCTTACCTCCGCGACTACTTATTTAACAGCTGCGATTCCCGAACTGTTTGTTCTAACATGACACTTTGTGGGGATACACCATCTCCTATTTACCTTGATTTGTCCCTCAATGTACTGGGCAGGTGCCTGATAAAATAAATGAGAGACTTCTCACATTTTAAGTGGGGGGAGTTGTTAATTTATTTTGTCAGGCACATGCAGGGTATGTACAGAAAGAGGCTAGGGGCGGGCCGCTCTTTTAGGTTCTGATCATTAGGTCCCTATTCGTCCATATAAGCACTAAATGATGCTAGTTTATTACCTATCTAGACAGGAGATACCAATCTGCTACTACCCCTAAACTTGAGATCTGCGGAGACAAATATAAGCTTGATATCGGTAACAAATACCTCTATTTGTCCTTATCTATTTCACATAGTATCACCAAACAGTCGTCAATTGTAAAGACCACCGTTAGCACACAGAACACCCCCTGTGGTCCATCGCGCATCTTCAGTACAAAGGAAAGCAACAAGAGGCGCAATATCCTCCACCTCGGCGATTCTAGCCGCCGCAGGAGTCTCCTCGATCAGTGGTCTCATGTCCTGTCTAAATTGCTCGTCGCTCTCTTGCCATTGATCCGTAGCAACAGGGCCGGGGTTTACACAATTCACGGTAATGCCGTACAATTGGCCAAGCTCTTTTGCCCAAACCCGAGCGCACGATTCATTTGCCGCTTTCGTCGCCCCATAAATTGTTTGGCCGGCGACGCCAAGACGAGCGGCTGCCGAAGAGACGAACACGATGCGCCCGCCTCGTGCAATATGCGGGATGACAGCCTTGGTGAGAAAGATAGGTCCCTTGACATTTGTGTCAAAATGTGTTTGAAAGAGCTCTTCTGTGACTTCCTCGAGATTCGCGTCGACTCCTAGAGCTGCACTATGCGCCACATTGATCAGCAACCCTGTTAACATGCAATAGGAAGGAAGCTCACTTATGAATCAAGATCTCAATTTTCCCAGTCCGACTTAGTCGCAGAGCAGCATCAACAATTTTTGAAGCCTGTTTTATGTCTGCTACACTTGCTTGGCAAAGAGTCGCTTTGGAACCAGCCTCCTCGATTTTCTTGACAACGTTGGCTGCGCGCTGGCTGCTCTTGTCACTGGTGTAGTTGACGACCACACTTGCGCCTCGACGGCCTAGTTGAATAGCAATAGCAGCACCGATTCCTCTGTCACAGTCTGTATAAGTCAATTAAATCACTGAAGCAAGAAGAAACTCACCTGGAAGCGCCCGTGACGATTGCGGTTTTGCCGGTCAAATCTAGTCCCTTGAAGTCAGGCATACTGCCGGCTCATTCGCTGTATTCTGTGATGAGTTTATTATATACCGTCTGACCGAATCCTCGAAACCGAGATTGGGGGACTGGCGAGGGTTAATGAAGGCAGGATTGCTTTTGGACGTGACACTAATCGAGCAACCGGCCATGGCCCAGCTGGTAGCCCTACCGGAATCGGCAAAGGGTCCAACGTGACATGATCGATCCCTAGATGGGATATCAATACCTATGCGATAGTTCTTGGGCTCTACATGAAGGGCGCTATATCCTGTACACTAACGGTTTGGTGTGTTTGCTATCCCCCACAATTTCGCATTTCCTATTGAAGCGGACAGTATTTCCATTTACGGTAATGATGAGCACATGAAAGCGATGCGCCAACTGCGTGTCATAAGACTCTAGTTGGGCTTGCTCGGTGGCTTCTCCAACGAAGAATTAAATATAAGGGATACACAAGAAGAGGCCGGTACAGGTTCAAGAGGTATGCCAGTTTTGGGTAAACAGTAATGCGTTAAGATCATAAACGATATGTCTCCTCACCGTTGCAAGTCGGCGCCCCATCCTCTAGACCCATTGACGGTCGACGAGGTGCAGACTGTGTCTGATACTCTGCGACAACATATTGGATGCTCTGCCGGCGAGATCAGGTACAAGGTTATCGATCTCGCTGAGCCTTCGAAGGTTATTGCTCTTGAACACCTTTATCGCAATGGCAATGCTCCGGAACGCAAGGCCAGAGTCTACTACCATCTCAAGAAGGCCCAGGACCTCTCAATCGCTATTGTCAACATTTCCACAAAGCGAGTTGAGAAACAGCATGATGCTCCCGGCTCTCAAGGACCAGTTGACTGGGATGAGTACAAGCTTGTCAATGAAGCTTGCAACCTCCATCCCGAAGTTCGAGCTGAGGTCGCCAAGCTGAACCTGCCTCAAAAGTAGGTTACCTTATTAATACGAGACAAAGGTGGCAAGTCTGACATTGACTAGTGCTCGAGTAATTAATGACCCTTGGGCCTATGGAACCGACGATGCGACCGAGCGACGACGACTGTTTCAATGCTACATGTATATCGCCCTGAATGATGATGATGAGGCCAACCATTACTCGCTTCCTATCCCTCTCGCACCCATATTCGACGCACATACTCTGAAGCTGGTGGAGCTTCAAAGGCTTCCTATGGGCACCAGTGGCGAGCCTGACGTTGAAACTCAACCCTGGAAGCCGGTGGAACCCGTCGAGTACAGCGCTGATATCCTCGGAAAGGACGCATTTCGAAAAGACTTGAAGCCTCTTCAGGTCATTCAGCCACAGGGCCCATCTTTCAAGATATCTGGCCGGCGTGTTGAATGGCAGAAATGGTCTTTCACACTGGGCTGGACCTTGCGAGAGGGACCTGTGCTCCACGACGTGCAGTATGATGGCCGCCCTCTGTTCTATAGAGTATCCATGAGCGAGATGACCGTCCCGTATGGCGATCCTCGCACACCCTATCACCGAAAGCAGGCCTTTGATCTAGGTGATTCCGGCTTCGGATTAACTTCTAACAGCCTCAGTCTCGGTTGTGACTGCCTTGGTCACATCGCCTACTTTAGCGGTGTCCGAGTTACTGGACAGGGCCAACCAGTTGTGATGCCCAATGTCGTCTGTATGCACGAGATCGACGATGGCATTGGTTGGAAGCACACCAACTTCCGAAATCAGAAGTCCTCGGTGGTAAGGAACAGACAATTGGTCGTCCAATGCACAGCAACTGTCGCCAATTACGAGTATATACTTGCGTTTGTGCTAGATCAGGCGGCGAACATCCACATCGAAGTGCGAGCTACTGGCATCGTTTCAACTATGCCCATTCGCCAAGGACTTAATGTCCCTTGGGGTACCGTCGTTGCGTCCGGTGTCCTAGCCGCTAATCACCAGCATATATTCTGCGTCCGGATCGATCCTATCTTAGACGGCGACACTAAGAATACCATTGTCTATAACGAATCCCATCCCGTTATCGACGAACCCGACAGCGATCCTTATGGTTGTGCCTTCAAAGTCAGCACAACGCCAATAGAGAGGCCAGGGGGATATGACCTAGATATTACAAAAAGCCGCACTTTCACTATCATTAACGAAGCGCGCACAAATGCTGTTTCCGGTAAACCTCACGGTTATAAGCTTTACCCAGTGCCTAGCCAGATGTTAATGATGGGCCCTAAGACTTTCAACTTTCGTCGTGGAATATTTGCCTCGAAGGCTATTTGGGTTACCAAGTACAATGACGATGAGTTGTGGGCCTCGGGAGAGTTCACTAACCAGAGTCAAGAAGATACTGGCCTTGCAATCTGGGCCAACCGAGAGGAGGACGTGAAGAACGCAGATGTCGTACTGTGGCACTCATTTGGCGTGACCCACGTCACACGACCCGAGGGTATGTCTTTAAGTTTTTTTTCAAACCGCTGATCAGTTTACTGACTGTAAATTTAGATTTCCCAGTCATGCCAATCGAGAAATTTGTCGTGTCTTTAAAGCCAAGCAACTTCTTTGAATGCAACCCGTCCAACGACGTACCCCGTTCTAACCAGGACGAGAATAAGTCAGCCTTACACATTACTGAAACGAAGCCATTCTGTCATCAATCATGTAGTTAAGCGGATGTATCAATGGTTTAAGTAGTGCTATACTTTGTATATTTGGTAGTACAAATAACAGTATAGTATCTAAGACCCTAGAACTAATGTTGACACTTTAAACTATATAAGAATCTTATACCTTTTACTAAATTGTAGTGATGGTTTATACCACGCTTTATAAAAATCGGTAAGAGTTAGCATAGATTAGTATTATCTTATAAGTACTTTCTTAAATTATTTCTTGTAGTTTATATTTCTCTCTGCTGAGCCAGCTCCAGCGACTACTAATACCATTACCGAGACGTAAATGACCGGCCTGACTTAATAAGGTCGTAACGAATGTCTAATATACGCAGCTTCGTGACTGATAAGAAATCGCGGGGTCTAGTTACGAGTCAATCAATACTGCTGAAATTATGGCTGAATGCGCCGTGGAGATTAGATCGCAATACACCCAGCGTACTTACAACTAACGACTTAGCTTTAGGTTGAAGGTACCAACAAATATTAACGGCGCAAGAGGGGAGGAAATCCTCGCTCTCGTAAACTTCACTTAAACATGAATTGTTTTACTGATATTGACCATCCCTTAATACGTAATAATCATATTACCTTTTAGGCTAGGGTTCAGAGGTAATAAGGTCTTCTAGGACATTTGAAGCTCATAATTAGAGTACAATAACTGCTGTACTTACTTATCGATGCTCTTGTAATAGATGCTAAGGCTCAATTTAAGTTATATTGTGTCTCGATATTTTAATATATATAGAGTTAATATTATTACTCCTTGTAGAGAATTACTCTTAGTTATTCCTTGCGATTAGCATCACCTTTTCTCAAACTTTAGCATGCATGATCTGTATAACTATGGCGGATACTATCATAGTAACCCAGGAAGGCGTGGACCTTTTGCGGAAGACCTTGGGCATAGCGGAGTTATCATCAAAGTTGACTTAGGAGGTACGCTGCGATGTTGTGGGTGTCACTTAATACACCAAGCTCGACGCCGGCATAACGGAGCACAGTGTCGAAATGGACAAAATGGCCGTAAACTCATCTTCGGTGGAGCTCATAACTGGTTTCCCGTATCAAGATCTGAGCTGGCATTATAACAAGGGCTAGAGGTCTAGGGATTAGAAAGGGGTCTTCAATTTGTAATAATCTTCTTAAGCGTTAAAGAGGCCATACGAGTCTAGCTTTTTTTTCTAGCTCTCGCGGCGAACTTAGGTCTATATACACGAACAGTCTTGCGCTTGCTTGCTTCAGTAATTTTATGTCCTGTTCTACAGCATCAGACAAACACGATCATTCCGAATATTTTAAAGCCCGAACAGTTCTATCGCCGAATCGCGCATCAGTTACACGATGTTGCCGACCTCAGCCAACGGAAGTTGCCTGTGGCCGTGGCTGATCCGTGTGACAGGCATGCACTGTGATCGTGACAAGCTTGCCGAAATACCTTTAATGTATCCTGCTCTAGTTAGTAATATTGGAGTTTTAGTTGCAGCTAGCTCTACAAACTGATACGACATTCTCACGAATAATACATTTCTATTTTGCATACTACAGACATTCAAGGGCTCAATTGATATGCTGGTGGCTAAAAGTTTCCTGCTGAACTGCATTACATAATAACCACACCGGAAAACCTAATGTGATGTAATTATATACGATGTTAACTACCTGACTGCGGTCGATTATTCTTCAAACAAGGGATAAGTAAGAAGTAAGAGAAGGGGCGTTTATAAGTATACGAAGTGGCTTGACAGGTGGCTCATGTGAGTAATTTGTAAACCTTGGGCTTCACCGGCTTACCCGCCTCAAAGGTTACAGCGGAGTAATTGGATCCTTAGCGTAAAGCGCTCCACATGGTAGATAGTCTACTACTCAACACTAGATTCATTCTACGCTATTTTTTATTTTTTTCTCTTGAATGGCTCTTTGTGTTTAATACAGGTATATAGTACATATATAATTTGATATTCGTTGAACAACACATAATCGTGGCATGTTAATACGAAGGGGCGGACTAGAATATAGATGAAGAATCTCACTAAGATCGGCAGGGCTAGCCGTGTACTGTAGGTTTCCTCGTGTTCCGTGTCTAGCGCTTGATTGCCAAGACATTCGGCAACGTCATGATCTACCTACACTAGAAACCTAGTAACAAGTTATAAAAGGACTTGAAGAGCGCCAGGAAAGAAACAATACTAAACACCATCAATACCACACACAAGCACAGCACCGACAACATCAACAAAATTACATTTAGATTTAAAATTATATTCTCACCATTATCCTACCAGCCAACATAATCAACATGCGTGCCACATCCTTCGCGGTCCTTTATGCTGCCGCCTTTGCCAGTGCAGTTCCGTGCACCCCAAACCCACAAACCGCGACCGTTGTCATTGAAACGTCGCATGGCGGTGCGTTTAATGACCGTACGAATAAGACTATCACCGTTCCTATTGGACCTGTATACGTCAATGAGAGCGCCTTCGCCGCAGTTTCAACTTTGTACCTTCTTGGCCCTGACACTGCTACTTGCACCCCGTACAAAGCCAAAAATGGTACCGGCAGTGGTGGTCTGCCTTTCTATGTTGGCCATCCCTCGCTCCTCTCGACCAACAGTGTTCAAGTTGGCAGCCTTGTATGCACGCTCCCAGCCACGAGTTAAGAACGGCCTTGCATGGCTGAAGTTCAGTGGCTTTAATCACCGGACCCCCTTATAAAGGGCTCGTCTCTGGCCGTACGCCGCTCGACAATTTTCACTCCTTTTCACTACACTTTCTACTCCGGGTAGCAGTCATGATGGCGTGGTCGGCAATTTATCCACCCGCTGTCTCATGAGCGAGGGTGCGAGGGTAATGGTTAAAGAGACGGATTTGTAGAAGGATAGCAGTGGTTGGAAAGGTGGAATTGTTTCGGGACTGGCTTTTAAGTTCGCGAGTACGGCGTACCAACTAGCTGGGCCGTAAGCGGCTCATGCCCCCCTAATACAAGCTCTTCAAACCACCTATCTAGACCTCGCTGTGTGATCTCATGGGTAATCGTAATATGAAATAAAACTCACGTTTCGTAAAGAAAGTAAAGAAAGCATTCGAAAAATCTTACGAAGTACCGGATGTTAAGGTCTGTTTTCGGCTCAAGTTCATAAATATATGCTAAGTGAGACAAAAGCCTCAACCTGTGACAAGCGCTTGTATCGAAGGGCTTGGAACAGGTAATATGTTCAATTCTGTTAAAAGTCCTTAAAGGTCTACGTTTCCCCCAGCAATCTAGGGATGGATACATTTACCGTCTGACCTGATCCTCCCTTGATCGTATTGCTCAACCAATAACTGCCATGCCCTCTTTTGGGTGGCTTGCCAGGGCGCGTCAGGTCCTAATAGGTCCATAGCAACTAGTGGAGCACTAGCAGCTGTAGCTCTACATTTAATAGAGTGTATCAACATGCGTGCTAGCAGAACAACGTGCTGCTGTAGCTCATATAAGCTGCATATGCGCTATTCTAACAGCAGAAGTCTTCTTGGAAAACGGGTTACTTGTTGTTTGTATAGAGTATCACCCTGCAGCTTCTACCACTGTATCCAAACTCATAGAAAGCTGGACAAGATCCGGGTTGGTGTAATATCCTAGGCAGAAGCCTGTGAAATTAGCAACCCAGAAATCCCGGAGATCAGGCACTGTAAGGCTATCTTTAAGAGGAGCTTTTTGATCGAAAGCGAGACCGAATCCAATGCTTGACTGATCACCTTGAGGATTCATCTCAACAGTGCGTATGTTCGGATCTAAGGCATGGTCACACACGCCATAAAGATCGCTGCGACCGGGCGCGCTCGTATAACTACCGCACGGCCCCTTTCTTGTCTCAAGAGAAGCGATGGCGAATATAGTAACAGCGAATGCCATGAGGGCTATTGAGTATATCTTATACCAAAGCGTGTCAATGCAAGGAATAATGGTCGTCGTATCACCCCGTACGAGATAAAAAGTAAATATAAAAGCTGTCATAGCAGTAAAGAAAATATAAAAGAGCGCTACAACGAACGACGTAATGGTAAAATAAACCTTGGAATCAAAAGTCAATGGAACGACCCATAATATGGATATAACACAGATGCCGAAAATACTGGAGAGAAATAGGGCGCGAAAGACTCGACTGGGCCAGTACGAAGGTGGATGGAATCTCTGCTCTCTCATTTCTGTAGCATTGTTCGTAGACAGATCAAGAAGGCTATCGAATGAGGCTTTGCGCATGAGATCGTATGAAGCAACAGGTGGTACGTTGTACCTATTGACAGGTCGGTCGATCTGTTTTTCAGAGCAAAAGTAATATTCGTCCGTGAGCCACAAAGCACTGCATAATCGCAGCAAGCCGATGATGGACAGCGGCCAGAACACGAAATCGACACCGAGTGCCGGATTAAAAGTAGATCCAAATGCTTGGCCCGTCAGTGCCCCCGTGAGGACAACTAGAGCTTGAGTACCTTGTAGCGTCGTGACGATAGTTTTGAACATGGTCCCAGAGATTGGATTTACAATGGCGGAACGCGGGAGACGGCCGCAATGCCTCGTGCTCGACAGCACGATGTCCTCGGATCCGTCCCAGCCGTGCGACGTCCAAAATAGCGCGTTGGCTGCTGCCATCTCGAGTGGGTTCCACGATTTAGCACGAATGCGCCGGTCGACTATGAGCCCGTAGCGCCAGAGAATGGAAGTTGGATTGTAGTGGCAAATATTTTGATGCCATCTTGGGTTTTCGTTGGAGGATATCAGAGATGTTGAGGGGCAACCTGCAATAATATGAGCAATGAGAGGCGCCAGCGAAAGTGTTAACAAGCTGATCCAGTCTGAAAAACCTATGCTATAGCTCTGGTATGAGAGTGGATCAAAGATGATGGTGACCATGACGAACTTGTTGATCTTTTTCTCTTTTCTCTGATAGTGTTAGAAATGAAGCACAAGAAACATGAATAGGGAAACGCACGCGTGAAAGAAACTGTTGATTCAAAAGTTTCGCACTGCTTGGATAATTGCTAAGAATAGGCTAGCTGTGCCGCAGTTAATTTCGAGGTCCCAGGATGGGATAGTGCCGTTCCCGGCTCAAGGAAGGACAACCGAATGTGGAAGCATATCGGTACTCTAAACGACTTCTAGAGTACGAAAGCTGTGCCTGCTATATCCAACACCTAGTAGAGCTCCTATTACGCAGCGCACTTTTCTAGAGGCTGAAGATCGCTTTTATAGTCATCGAGTTTCGCGTGAGAACCTCGGGGTTATCGCATGGAGAGTGACGCTGTCCCTAAGTTGGTGCTAGTTTCTTCGCATAAGCCACTAGCGGGGATTTTCATATCAAGCACAGCGCTAGAAGCTAGTAGCTGTCGCCCTAGTATGAATAATAGCGTCCATATCAGTCTCTTCTAGGGCTTAATCCTTAACGAAGCCTGGCGTGAAGCCTTTAAGATCATCAATATTTCCCGTAGTGCTCACTTCCCTCCAAAGCTGCTCGAAGACAAGCAAGTATAATAGTTGGATGTATAAAATAACTGTATCTGTATTCGCCCCAACCCTCGTCTTAAGTATAATACAAGATATTGCTTCTCTTCTAATAAGATTTTTATTTATTTCAAGACTGTTTAAAGACTGAAATTCTAGTCTGGAAATAGATAGCTTCTTGTACTATATATTTATAGTCTACTTGTTTGACTGCTCTAGATATTATATATAACACTCCTAACTAAGTAAGCGGTGAAGTGATGCTCATCCGAACGCTACCTTAGCCATCAACCTAGGAAAAAATTGAATATTGGAACCAATTTCCCGAAGCACTCATTTTTGATATCTGCGCTGAGAGGATAGCGTGGATCTCAGTTTCCTTTGTCCTTGAATCATTGTTATGGAGGAGTTGGGCAGCATTGATGGTCACATTACGGAATTTCCAAAGGCTTAAGAAGATTTCCCGAGATCCTAAGGACTTGAGCAATCATAAGATGACCGGTGACCAATGGCGGGGAATACGATCTCGTTTTCGATTCGATGATTCGGGAGCCGCTTGGCCTTCCGTTGTTCGCGGATCCTAGAAGCCCGTGACGGGGATATCTTCCATACTGAGGCGTGATTCATACTTTTCAGACTTACAGAGTAATCTCGGGGACAGGACGGTGTGTCTAGACTTACAATTTGGTCCCGAGGGCTTTATTATTGATGGATTTCCAACGTGAATTATGCTTATGATAAAATGACCTGGCTAGTTTTATTATGGCAGGTTTAGCATTATGGCCCCGGATAAGTGTTGCACTATATGGGAATTGTCTGACACCAGACTGGCCAGCTGCGTAAGCCCATTGGCCAGCAACTTCAAGGGCGGAATGGGGCGCGATCTGGATAAGATGGTACCCGTTCTGCCCTTTGTAATCGTTCATGAGTGCGTGAAGAGTATCACTGAGCTGAACTGACTTTCCAAGGTTGTCGCACTAGTATCGGGTAGTTATGGCTTGCTTTAGGAAAGGTTGGATGGGCTCGTCTCATACCCCAGAGAACGCGCCGAGCGTAGTCGTTAGGAGACGTCACCGAGGGCAACACGACGCGTAGGGAACATGATCTGACCAAGAGGGGAATGGATGCTAGGAAGCCAGGTAACGAATGCTTAGTGCGCAAAGAGTGTTGTTAAAGAGACGCCCTCAATCACTCCTGGCTGAACCAGCAATAACGGAGACGTTCCCACCAGCGCTAGCTCGTGTCAGGATCCTGTCCTTGACACATTTGGCGGTGATACGCTGAGCAACAACAACGTCATCGTTGGAGGCAAGTCCAAGCTGGCCCTGGAAGCCAAAGCCAGTAGAGTGCGCGCTGCCAGTCTTATCGATGAAGATGGTATGGTCTGTCCCGCAAGCCACATGGGTTACCTGCCCAATATTGGGTACCGCAGTTGGACGCAGACAGATACGGGGCTTCCCACGATCATCGCAGCGGATGACAGCGGTATCTTGAATCGAATCTGAGGTAAAAGCCACACCAAGTTGGCCAGCATCAATCCGTCCCCATACAAGACATTGGCCATTGGCAGTGACGGCAGCAGAGTGGTGAGCACCGCCGTCGAGAATCACAACTCCTTTCTGGCACAGATTGTGGATCTTGGTTGGCGAGAGCAAAACGGTAGAGTCACGACCCGCGGTGTGAGGATCTCCCGCTTGGCCAAAGCTGTTGGCGCCCCATCCCCAAACGTTGCCGTTGTTATCGACGGCGAAAGAATGGTACTCGCCCGATGCAATATACTTGGCGTTATTACGGCACACTCGGACTTGGCTTGGTACGAAGGAATCCGAATGGCGTCCAAAAAGACGCCGGCCAAATTGATTCTGTTCGTTGTAACCCCAAGCCCAGATATTCCCTTGCGTGTCAAGAGCTAGTGCGTGATTGGCTCCGCAGGCAATTTGAGTGATTTTGGGAATGCCTGAAATCTGGAGTGGTCGAGGTTGCTTGACGATGAGGTTTCGCTTGTCATCGTACCCGAAGCAGTCTATGCCCTGGGAGCTCTGAGAATCGCGTGAGTATGGGAATGTGTATTGGTACCCCTAGGTAGGTACTTACGCGGAATGTACCCCATCCGTAAACAAGGCCTGTATCCGTGAGAGCGAAGCTACAACTATCGCCAGCTGCGACTTGGGCGAACCGAGTACCAGACGGGAAGTGTTCTGCTGGAATCTCAGTGGGCGTGGACTCGAGTGGATTGAGTTCTTCATCCCCGTCATCTGAATCTGCATCGATGTCGCGCAATCCACCATCCCATTGTGTGTCCCGCCCGAGCGCGTTGTTGTCATTCACGCCCCAGGTGACGATTTTGTTGTCTGCGCTTAATGCGACAGTGTGCATTCCGCCGCAGGCATACTCTACGATATGATACGCGGTAGAGCTATTAGGATCGAGCGAAAGGTTCAAACAAGGGCGCAGGGCTTCGGTTCGCTTGGGACCTAACCCCAGCTCGCCGTTTTCGCCGCCGCCAAAGACGAAGACGGCGAAGGTTTGATCGGGAACTTGGTTGATTACAGGTGGCAGGACAGATTGCTGGAATGATTGAGGTTTTGGCTTGGTCGGGCGGCCTCTGGCTTGATGCTTCGGCGGCGGAGTCGGGCTGGTTTTCGCTCTTTTCACTTTATTCGTTGTGGTAGTGTTGTCAGCCTCGGGGTCCTCTAATTCCGAGCGCTTGCGCTTGTTGATATGACTAGGGGTTTTGGCATGAGTAGGCATTTTGCCTGGGTGAGCGAAGCCTCTCTCGATCCAGCGCGCTCTTCGACCTCCGGCTTTGTTGGTGGTTGCCTGGACGCGCTCTTGGCTTTTCTTGACACGCGTAGTGTCGACGCAGATGGTCTGCCTAGAGTCACGACGTGCACTGTACCGCTTACCTAGTAGAGACACAAATAGCGCAGCGGATCTTGCATATGTTAAGGGCAAACTTGAAGAATTATGCCTAGAAATAAACATTACACCGCGTTACACCGCGTTAATAACCCGTACCAAATAACAAGTACCTAAGTCACCTAAAGATCATACGCTAAAAATATACGCTAAAATTGAAGGAGCCGCACGTGGGAATAGTAGATCGAGGCTAATAACTTTTTTTTCTGCTTAATCTTTGATCATACATGTTAAATGATTTTTGTTTTAATCAAGGCGAAATATAAGTCTCACTCTTTCTTTGCGTGCTGCCGGCGATGTTCGGCCCGACGCCTTTTGGCGGAAAAACTAGAGGTTCAGCTTGAGTCCCGCCCATAGAAACTAAATGGACCTAACATAGAATACCATTTTCAGCGGTGAGATCACAAGCAGCGTTCAGTGATCCGGACGAAGAGATCTTTTTGATAAAAGATTCCGTGGCAGCGACTTCTCCATGGCTCCTGAGGCCTGGTCGTAGTAATATCCCATCGTCTAAGAACCTCAACGAAGAATTTGCCAATGACAACGTGCGCCATGCGGACCCCTAAACATCTAGTAAACCCCCAATTGAACACGAGCTCATGAACTCTTTCCATTTTTCTTAGCTGATCGGGTGTTGCGTCCAGCCATCTCTCTGGTCTGAAGACAGACGCATCTGGGCCAAAAGTCGAATGTGTGAGCAATGCTGGCAAATTAAGCCCAATGTTCGTCCCTCCAGGTATGAAACTGCCAATAGTGTCTCCCTCTGGTGGCACAACTCGCTCTCTGAGCGCAGAAATCGGAGGAAATGTTCGAAGACCTTCTTTGATGCATGCTTGGAGGTAGGGCAGATGTTGGAGTTCCAACTCACGAACCGGATCTGAAATAGCCCCTCGGCGTTGTGCTTCAAAAATCTCGTCTCTCAGTCGAACGTATACTAGTGGGTTGCTAATAACATGGAGAAGAAGCGCCCGAATGCTAGTAGCAGTGGTATCAGAACCGGCGAAAAGAGCTATTGCAATTTTAGACGGCAGTATGCTCTGATCGACATCTGTTTGCAGCTACGAATCAAGAATACCAGATTTGTACGGCTTATGCTGCGCATCCTGTCGTTGCATAATGGCATTTTCAGCGAGCTTTATTATTGTATAATGAGCGAAATACATTTTCATGCTGTTTTCTCCAACTCACCGGTAGAATAACACCTAGGCCTTCCTTATCCTTGGATGATGGTAAGATACGTCGCAAGCTGGGGACACGATCGGTCATACGAATCCAAGAATTGACTTCAGTCAAAACTACGAATTGCTCTACTATGGGAAGTCGCTCTTCTAGAGTCTTCTGGAAGTCATGTTGGTCTTTGTGCTCGTCCACGAACCCTGCCGATACTCCGAAGCACAGACGACAGACCATGTCATAAAGAAGCCATTGAGTGGATCGCGCAATGTCAAACTCGGAAGTGGTGTTTTGATTTGACATTGCATTGGCTTGAATGTAGAGTATCCAATTTGTGAGGTTCTCATCAATCGTATGCTCAAATTCTTCAATATCTTTTCCGCCGTACTAAGGAATAAGTTCTCAGCACAGTAGTACATGCAGATATCTAATGGTATACTTACACCAGCAGCTAATTTCGATCTTAACATCTCATGGTGGGCACGATCTCTGTCTGTAATCAGGTTGGCCCGATGACGGTTGATCCTAAGAGAGTCGAACCAGGGACCTCGTTCAGATTTCGAGTGTGCCCCCAGGATGGTGCGAAAGACGTTTGGATCATTTGTCACCAAATGATTTGGGCCAATACGAGCAATTGGACCTATAGAGTAGTGTTAATTCGTAGCCTTACGAACAATGTAGGATAAACGGCGCATGGTTTCATACCGTATTTGTGGTTTACCTCCTGATACCAAATGTTGCAGGCTTCAGATCTTAAAGCTTGTACCATCCATAGCCTTGAGTATCTTGCAAGCCAAGGCCTGGGAAACTATCGCAGATGAGTATGAGCTATGATCACTATCTTCGCAATCCTGTACATAGACCAGAGTCCTAGCAAGCTAGCTAGGGCGGCGATCACCCGATGCGATCCCCAAACGTTCATCAACGTGGTGTTAAAAGCATTCATCTCAGGAACTGACAAAGGGAAAATGAGAGATTTTGATGGGGAGCTTACGGGACATGAACAAGATAAGGATCGCATAAGTCTTGCCCCTAGAGATCTCACTTATAAGCAAAGGTATCCCGGGATAAGGCTTGCACAGAACGACCCGGACTATAGACCATCTGACTATAATATAACTAATCTTGCACACAGCAATGGTCTACTCTGCTCCACTCATACGTGAGTATCATGCCGGACCCTTGGTTACTGCAGGCTACTAGAACTAGTTTACTTATGTATATTATCTCCAGACATGCTCTACATCTGTTTGTTCCTTTTTTCAAGCTTTAGTTCCATATGCTATATACATACCACCATCAAGGCTAATGCTGTTGTACCTAACCTGAGCACTTCCTACTTGTGACAGTGACACAAGTGCTTATAATTTCTCTCGCCATTTAATAGCTGCTTAGCTAAATCTATCACCACGTCGTAGGATTGGAGTGGCCGTGGTTTTCTTGACCGGTATCTTGTGAGCATCCCAATCAACACAACCACCGTTGAATACTGTGCTGATATAAGTCCTAGTGTTGTGGCCAGCATCACCAGCTTTTACTATCGATACCAGTTATCGTTCGGCTCAGATGACACTAACCGGAATGAGGGGGCCTACGATGCATCCAGTGCCGTCGAGATCAATATTGCCATCATTTGTAGCTGCATGCCTTCGCTCAGATCACTAGTAAACGCCCAGGGGAGTTCCGCTGGCTACGGGTTCGTTTCATTGCCCTCTATATTCAGATCTTGGCGTCCACTTGGCACTGGGCCCCATGGGGGCCCGCCAAGAACCCATTGGGCTTTGGGCTTTGGGTCCAAATGGCCAACCTTATCCTCTGGTGCATCTTCTGGCTTTATTGTCCTTAAGAATTCGAACACGAGGTATACCCAAAGATGTGTGGGGTCTGGAATGTTCGACTCGGTATTTGACGAGGTGATGGACTTATTCGATGGTTGTGTTTGACTTTTCTTCTCCTGGTATGTGAACACAATCGCGAAACTTCGTTACCATGTGAGTGTGTGGACGGCTACCTTTCTTTCAAAGCACGGGCCGGCGGGCGGTATGGTCCCGATCGCCTAAGGTACCTAAGGTATGGGTGCGCCACATACGCCGCACAGCTACTTACTGTGTCCATTGGAGCCAGGCGAGCCAGGTTTTGGCCAAAAAACTGCTCAATTCATGCCTTAATCGTTGGTATTATCATTCATTTATTCCGTGGACTCATGGAATCAAGGACTTCCTAATCATTAAGACCCATTCCCCTCTGGGGAGCCTCTGGGGAAGGGAAAGTCATCAAGGAATTTCCTCACTGTGTTCGACGCGAACGCGGTCCTTCGAAAAGACCATTCCTCTTATCCATGTGTGTCGCAACTTTCCTTCGTATACTTACCTCCAATGCCCAGACACTCATTTACATTAACATAGCAACAAAGATCTTTCGAAAAATTTCACGGAAACATCAACAAGTTGGGTAACAGACTCTCTAGTTACAAGCCAGCAAATGACCCTGCAATGCACTGGAATATTGTACATATATACCCGATGCTCTTGCCCTGAAGAAAACTAAACTTGGCCATGATTTGATTGACCAGAAGTGGATATTGAACAACGCTCCCTGGTTCCGCAGCATGAAAGAAAGCAGCAACAGCTGGCTGCAGACCAGCCTCCATAGCCGACTCAGTCCAACGTGTCAAGGGGGACCATAGTGATCTCTTCGGCCGATCAGCCCGAGCCGTTCGCGACATAAGACTTCAAATCTTGGAAGGTCGGACTCGCCCTGCCAATCTGGTGGCGGTACTGAATACCTTCGTCTTGGAGTTGAGTTACCGCGCTCAACGATGATAGTGCGTCGGCCAGAACGCCACGGGCACAGTCCTATAAAATGGGTTATAATCAACATCGTAATCTTAGGTAATAACGGCGCTCTTTGTCCCGATGTTGTCATATCTGATGTCTTATAGCTTCATACCGGGCACCTATATGTCAATCAAATGGTTTGGTAGCAGCCACTGAAGCATGTACCAGTATGTCTTGGTGCTTCAAGCTGTTGAAATGATGGGCCTGCTCCGAGAAGCCCAAGTCTTGGTCCTCTTGGTAACATCCATTGCCAGATCAGCAAGCGATGAGCTTCCCAAAAAGTCGAAGATGCTCATCTCTATACGAGCACTTGGCACAAGCCAGTTGCGCAATTCGATAGCCACTAACGAGTCGACGCCGAAACGTGCTAACGGCAGCGCGGTATCTATGTCTTCCTTAGCGACAACAAACATATCCGAGATCTTGTCCACCAGTGCATCTTGCACCGCAGACGACGCTTCGTCAATGGATGCTGCTCCTTCGATAGTCTCGTATAGTTTGGCGCTTGCCTTGGCGCCCGCATGGATTCTGGCGTTCGTGCCGCCCCCTTTTCGTGGCGAAAGACCCTTGAAGCGCGGATCGGTAGACCGCCCGCTCGTGAGGCGGGCTACCACCTGCGCTGTACGGACGCTCCGCCGTGGGTTTCGGATGGCCTGCCCGATGACGGCGAGCACCTCGGCCTCACTGATGCGTTTCTGGCCGCTTCGACTCAGAAACTTGGCTGTGTCCACGTTCTCGGCAAACGGCCCTACGCCGTGGACTACGCTCAAGTCTATTGTCACGCCGACTTGTCCCTTGGCCGCCCGGTTGCGCGCGAAGGCATCTTGATATGCGCCACCGGCTGCATAGTTTGCCTGTGACAAGTTACCGAGCACGCCCGAGATGGACGACAACAAGATCAAGAAATCGAGGTTGTCTTCAAAGATTGCGTCGATGTTCTTTGTCCCAAGCACTTTCGCCCTCGTTGTCTTGGCCCATTGACCATAGGTCATCTTCGCGAGAATCGTATCTTCAAGAGCCATACCGCCGTGTATGACTCCGCGAATGGTCGGCAGTTTTAGCTGCGTGCATTTGTCAACGACCCTCTTCAGATCACTCAGGTCGCCGACGTCACAGTTCTCCACAACGACACGAGCTCCCGCCGCAGTTAGTTCAAGGCTGAACTGGGTGCTTTGTTCTCGCGAAGCTGCGCTTCTTGACACAAGGAGCAAGTTTCGAGCGCCGTGATCGACAAGCCACCGAGCAATCGACTGCCCGATACCCGTTAAACCACCTACGATCATGTAGGTCTTGTCTGGGGATAGATTGACGACTGGGAGTGGCGGCATAGCCTATAAGATTCATTAGTCAACAAGACTCTTTGCATTGACATCGAGCAAAGGCGAGAGTAGTGTCGTTTTCGGCTTACCTTGACCATGTCTTCTCCGTTGGGGACCAACACCATTTTTCCAATATGACTACCTGCTTGCATCACGCGCATTGCCCGTCCAATTTCCGAGATAGGAAAGGAGGTCAACGGCGAGATGTTGGAGATAGTACCACTACCCAGCAAGTGCAAGACGTCCTGTAAGACTCGCTGTATCACATTCCCTTTGGTGTTGATGAGCTGCGAAATATCCACATGGGTAAAAGACAACGCTTTCTGGAACGAAGCCATATCGAGAGACTTGTTCAAGTGAATATCGCGCTTGCCAATCTCAACGAACCGGCCGTGTTGGGCCAAGAGGTTCCAGCTATGCTCTAACAGCTGGCCGCTGAGGGAGTTTATCACCACGTCCACACCCTTGCCACACGTGGCATCCAAGACACCGTCTACGAAGCATGAATCTCGGCTTGAGAAAATGCGATTTGGTGGAATGCCGTACGTTGTCTCTAAAAACTCGCGCTTCTCTTTGGTGCCTGCCGTAACAAGAAATTCGATCCCCTTCCACTGCAGCAAGATGATGCAGGCTTGGCCAACACCTCCGGATGCCGCATGAACCAGCACCGTGTCACCAGCTTCACAGCGACCAGCGTCGAATAGTGAGTAGTACGCAGTAACGAACGCCATGGCGAAAGATGCTCCGGTTTCAAATGACATCGTCTCGGGGATTGACGCAACCGAAGTGGACGGAACACGAACTCGCTGGGCGTAGTGGCCATTCATGATGGCGCATACTCGGTCGCCAACTTGGATACGGGACTGTTCGACACCACGTCCTACACGTGTGACGATACCGGCACATTCTAGTCCAAGGACAGATTTCCCTTTGAGCATGCCCATAGCAAGCATGACGTCCTTGAAATTAAGTCCAAAGGCGCGAGGCTCTACCTCTACCCATCCATCAGATATGTCGTCTTCAAGCTTCCAGTCCTCATTGTCTTTGAAGATGATACTGTCAAGAAGCCCCGGGGTCTCAATATGCATGCACAAGTTCCGTCCTGCTTGTACAAAAGGCTGCATTGTCGGTTCAGGCTCTGTCAGACCCAGGCTTTCGTTTTCGATTGTGTCGTGGTGGAATCGAGGGATCAGGATCTCGCCACCTCTCTCGGCGTATTCGAGATCCAGCCTACCGGTATCGTCAGTCAACAGGATGTTCCTCATCACACGGATGATAGCGTTGGATGCTTCGCTGGTCCAGATATCGCGCGATGTGTCCAAATCTAGGGATGCATATGTTCGTGTGGTATCTTCGAGCCGTGCACACCGTAGCAAACCGAGATGAATGGCGTTCTCGGGCTTTCCGCACTCAATTGAAGACCCGGTTGTCACCCAGAGAAGCGACTTTGCCTGTCCTATTAGAGCTTTGGTTGCTGCAAAGCTGGCTTCGTCGAGAATCAGAGACTGTCTGGCTGGTTCTCCAAGTCCTGCCAACAAGATGCATGTCTTGTCAGTGGCATCAAAATCTCCTAGTCGGGCGACCTCCACGTCAGTCTGACCGATTCCTTGCAGGCCCTTCATGAGCATTCTTGTCCAAGTGGTGGGAGGCGCTTCGTCCTGGTATATAACGAATATGGACGCCTCCTCAGTCACGACTTGACGGGTCGAAGAAGCAGTCGTCATAATGCAACTCATTGTGTGGTGTTCCCATACATTTTGGTCTATGCCATTGAATCCGGTATCTTTAAGATACTCGTCCCAAGAAGCGAGAGGCATGTTCGGGCTGTATTTTCTTTCGGGCTCTTCGCTCAACCACCATCCCGGCAGAGTACCAAATATGAGGTGGACTTCGGGTGTGTCTCGCGTTGTCTCAATCAGGACAAGTTTGCCGTTCTCGGCCAGCAACTTTCTAGTGTTATTCAACGTTGCTCGCATGTTCTTTGTCGCATGCAAAACTTGAGCAGCAATGACGATATCGTATGAACCTGGGACGAAGCCTTGCTGCTCTGGGTCTTTTTCAATATCAAGGGCCGAGTACGAGATCAAATCACCCCACGGCGCTAGACGTTCTTTTGCCGCTGCGAAGAACCCTGCTGAAACATCTGTGAAGTCGTAATGCTCAAACAAAGCATCATTTCCTTCTTGCAAGGCCAGTAGGACGGGCCATGTGCATCCTGCCGTACCTGCTCCGATCTCTAGAATCCTTGCCCTGGGATTCTCGGCGACTAGGGCGCGCACCGCTTGGCCAGCTTGTAAAGCTGCTTGTGGGAAGTTCAGGAAATTCTGGTAGAATTCATAAAGAAGCTTACCCTCAAGCATCAACTCAAGAGGGGCAATCTCTTTGCGCATGATCCCAAGAAGATTCTTCCCAATTCGAACGGCGAGTTTTCCAGTGACGCTTGCTTTCTCAACCTTGTCAATCAACATGTGCTTGGAACCTTCGGACATCTTGGCCCATCGATCACTTCTGGGCGCCAGTTCATTGCGAGATGCCATCACCTCAAGCTGTTGCATCCAGTCGTAGAATCTCTTGTGGTGCCACTCTAGATCTGATATGTCCTTTTCGGTGAGGTGACAGAGCATGTCATGTATGAGATGGTAACTGGCGCGGGCAACATCTTTCGAGATCTCGACTGTTTCCGCAGAGTCTTCTGCCACCATCGATGCTGCGATGGGAGCAAGATTGTTCAAGGCAGGCGAACTTACCCACTCACAAGTAGTGCAGACTTGATCGCCATCGCTCAGGTCAGCCGCAGTCTCCGATTGGCCTAAGTTTTGGAAATGCATGTCTTCAATCTCTACAAGGAGATGAGGGGTGTGATCTTCTGCGCTATTGGACGTCACCCCTCCTACTACTGAGAATCCTTGTTGGTTGTATTGCAATAAACTAGAAAAAACGTCAAGGCACCCATCTGCTGTGTCTTGCATCAGTCGACTTGAAACAAAGAGAGACTTTATAGATCTTGGAACTGAGGCTCCCACGGTCTTTAAGGCTTGAGCAGATAAAGAGCAATAGAAGGACTGGAAGATGCCGTCGAGTGTGATGGGATGGATGACATAGTTCTGTTCGTACTCTCGTGGAAGGGTGGAAGCTGTGTTTGGTATCTGCATAGTTGTCGTAGACCTCCCGCTGGCGGCACGAATCCTAGTCAAATTTTGAAATAATGGGCCGTGACTAATTCCGACAGCCTTGAAAGAGTCGAAAAGGTCTTGCGGTTCCATTTCATAGCGGTAATTATCATGTGGATCGAATATTTTGCTGTTTGGCCTCAGAGTCGAAGTATTGGCCTGCATCTCATCGAGCTGTACAGCGATCATACCATGAGCTATGGAATCCCACTCGCCGACCACCGTGGATGTCGCATAGATTCGAAATTTTCGCCATTGCGAAGCCAAAGACCGCTCATCAATTGGCTCGAGGTGCAGCTGAACCTCCTTTCCATCGTTGTTGTCTGGGACTTTGAGCGCTTTGTCAAATTGCAAGTCTCGTATGGAATAACCAGAAATGGAAACATTGTCAACTTCGTGAAGCTGCCGCATGGCCTCTATCGCCATGGCTATGTAACCGGCGGCGGGGTAAATCATTTCGGACTGAACCACATGGTCTCTCATCCAAGGTAGCTCTTCAACTCTAAGTATCATTCTCCAGACCGGGAAACTGTCGCTCAATCCAGGAACTCTCACCCCTAGAAGCTCGTGATGCGCATGCTTGCGCATCCGGTGCTCCTTCGTCCATCTTGATTCGATCCAGTAGCTCGTCGAATGATTCCACGGATATGACGGCAAGTCAGGAACTGTTCGCACACGTCCAAGCCCCTTTTCGAAGTTCACCTGAGATAGGTCGACCGCGTTGCCGCGTTGCCACAGGAGGCCAGCTAACTTCTGCATAGATTCCACAGCATTTTCACCCCTTAGCAGACAGGACCCGTAAGTGATTCCCAGCTTTTTAAGTGCGGCGTCGCTAAGACTTTGACGGATCGGCCCAGCTAAAGCGGAATGAGGTCCAATCTCCACCACGATGTCTATGTTCTGTGTCTGGCTGTCGGGGCTGAAGACCATGTTGTGAAACGACTCGACGAACAGGACCGGCTTCAACATGTTGTCAACCCAGTGCTCGGGACCGAGGGAATTCCCATCATTGACTTTCTCACCTGTCACAGGCGAGAAAAACTGAACCTCTTGAGAAAGCTTTCTGTCGACGTCATGGCGGAAGTTCTGGATTAGGGCGGAGCGGTATGCCTTCGCAAGGGGAACCATGTGGTGGGAGTGAAATGCAGCCTGAACTTTCAATTTGCGGGCAAATATGGCATTTTCGGTAAGTTTCACCTGAATCTCGCTTATGGCCTCCAAGTCTCCAGCTAATGTGACGCTTTGAGGACTGTTGTGGCAAGCGACAACAACTTTTCCAGTACTGATGTCCTGGACATAAGGTAGAACCTCGAGTGCGCCTAGCCCCACAGCCAACATAGCTCCCGGTTTCGTGGAGTCTATATGCTGGGAATTGATCTTGCCGCGGTAATAGCTGGCAACTACGGCCTCTTTGAGGTCCAAAGCTCCGGCTGCGAAGGCGGCTGCAATTTCGCCCGTAGAATGGCCTGTGACGGCCGTCGGTGCGATTTTCCATGCTTGCAGTAGACGGACCAGAGATAGCTGTAAAATACAACAAATCGGCATGCTGAATTCGACTTCGTTAACTCTGGTCGTTGATTCGTCCCTTTGAAGCTCCTCTGCTGCAGATTAGAAAAATGTAGTGACAGACGAGCTAGGCCCGGGGTTTCTGACCTATAACGGACCATTCTGCTCCAAGGGAGGCTAGAATGGCATCGCACTCCTGAAGTGAGCTCAGGAAAGTAGAGTAGCGCTCCATGAGCTCTCTGCCCATAGCGAACCACTGAGCGCCCTGCCCATTGAAGACATAGCCAATCCGGGGAGTGGTTGCCGATGCCTGGACTGGCCGAAGATCATCCGCAGACAGGTTTTCTATGAGAGTCTCTGATGAACTCGCTGTCACCGCCACTGACCAGCCGAACTTGGTTCTCCGGTGACCCAGTGTGTAAGCGATGTCCTGCAAATTAAATTTGCCATTGCAGTTCCGCAGGTAGTTTGCGAGATTTGAGGCGCTCGATTGGACACCCTGTTTGTCTCGAGCACTGATGATGAAAAGACTTTGCCGGTTTGTCATTGTCCTTGTTTCGTTATCTTCGACCGCTGGTAAGACCTCTGCTTGTTCCATGATGAGGTGTGTGTTGGTTCCGCCAGCCCCCTGTATCGCGGAGAATGTTAGAGTCCATGGATACCACAAAGTCGTTAGATGAAAGTTGGCGAAAGCATACAAAATTGTTTATAGACGCGCGACGAGTCTTGGATGAAGGCCACGGCGTAAGACTTAATGGCACCTATGATTGATGTTAGGCGTGGTCTCAAGACGAAAACGCTGCTCACTCGCCTCGAGAAAGACATACCTTTAGCCTCAACGCGTTAAAATCGATTTCGTCATTACCCTTTTCAAAGTTCAAGCTTGGAGCGATCTGGCCGTTTTCCAGACTCTTGACTACTTTGATCACTGCTGCAAGTCCAGACGCAGCTTCGGTGTGTCCTATGTTTGTCTTGACCGAGGCGATGTAGAGAGGGTTGTTTGCCTCACGCACGCGGCCGAGGACGTGGCCAATTGCATCCGCCTCTGTCTTATCTCCAATTATCGTACCTGTAGTAGTTGGTTAGTTGATCAGGTTCATCGTGATCCTAGAACTCAAAGTCGCATGCACTGTACCTGTTCCATGAGCCTCGACAACATCCGTATCGCGAGGATCCAACCCGGCTCTTTGATAACAATCCTGAATCAGAGCCTTCTGCGCTAAATGGTTTGGTGAGGTAATGCTGTCCGTCTTGCCGTCTTGATTCGTCCCGCTCTCTCGGATGATAGCGCGAATAGGGTCTCGGTCTCGGAGAGCGTCGGATAGGGTCTTTATGAACAGCACGGCGGCGCCTTCACCTCGCCCGTAGCCTTGTGCGCGATTATCAAAAGCAAAACATTTGCCATCTGGACCGCAAACCCTGTGTTAGCCGCAAGTCAGCCGCCGGCTCAGACATCATGAACATAGAGAGCGGCCGAAGTAGGAATGGTCGTACCCAATCCCGGATACGCCTACAAAGGATTCGGGGCGGAAATGCATGGATGACCCAGCTACAATAGCACATTTAGACTCGCCAGATCGTAGGCTTTGGCAAGCAAGGTGTAGACCTAGGCTGGTCGTCGAACATGCTGTGTCGAGTGTCATGCAAGAGCCCCGAAGGTCAAAGAAGTGCGAGATCCGCGCAGATAACATGGTTGCACTCGAGGTTATGGCTATCGAGCGCGGCGTATGTAAGGGATCCGAGCCCAAGAGATCGCGGTAATCCTGTGTCCAGGCTCCAGCGTAGACAGACGTGTTGGAGCCGGCCAAGTCTTGCATTGAAAGTCCAGCTATAGAGTGTCAGTGTTGGTCTTATTTCATGGTGCTAAAAGCAGTCGCAATCCCCCTTCCCTTCCTCTTGATTCATAGCCTGTTTTTGTCCGTATCACTTACCACTCTCGGCAGCTTCATACGTGAGCTCTAGGAGCCATCTTATTTGCGGATCTAGATCCTGGCATGTAAATTAGTAGCCATTCATATGACGCATAGCAGCAGTGAAGATGGAAATCTTGCGTGATATAGATATTGAACAGCAAAGACGGAAGAAGGAGGGAAACCTTACAGCTGCGACATTGGTGGACAGGCCGAAGAAGCCAGGATCAAACAACCCTAAGTCCTCTTGGAGGAAATATCCCCCCTTGACTGGCGTCTACGATTATCCAAATCGAATGTTAGTCATATTTCGTTCAACAATGAGTATGCAGTGAAAATCGCGCTTGCCAATGGGAACTCACGGCAGCACGCTTGTCGCCCCATGGGTGATGAAATGCAGACTGGTTAAACCTCGACGCCGGAATGGGCGTCCACGCATTCTTTCCACCGCTAACTAACTCCCATAGATCGTCGGGGTTCTTGACATGTCCGGCAAAACGACATGACATGCCCACGATAGCAAGTGGCTCCTGTCCAGACTCACCATGATAGGCACTGCTGCTGTGTTTTTGTTGAGTGCCTGATGCCATCACGGTAAAGCCAGGTCGTCAGTGTCGCAATGGGTTAATATGGAGCAATAACGAGAACAACAGGAATGTATATTCGAACAAGAGACCGCCATGATCCGTGATATTTATCGAGTCTCGTCCAGAGTAGTGATGTAACTCGCGAGGTCTTTACTCAGCTTTGTGGAAGCATAGCAACCAGACCGAGACGACCACATTAGGCTTCATGATCCTTCATTCGCACTGTAACTCGGTTCGCTGCTGAGTTGTGAGATGTCACTTTCAATGTTTCCGGAGGTCGCCGTTTGGGGTCATCTCCACACGTTCCTCCACCACAGGCCCGAGCTGTTGGGCTCAGTCTGTACTTTAGCAGATGCGGCGACATTTGATGTTCAATGTCCTGACGCAACACGAATCCCTTTGCCCTAATTTCGCGGCAACAAGCTGCCTAAACACTGCAATGCCTTGGATTAGCTTTCTTGTTGCGGTATTGTGCGTGGTAGGTTGGGTTTTACTTGCAATGTGCCCTGCACTGTCACCATAATTACTAACCAGATGGTTGCAATTTTCAGCTCGTTTCCGGCAAAGTCATCGACGCAGTCTACACGCTTTACTACCATCCGCTCGCAAAGTATCCTGGGCCTCGATTCGCGGCCATTAGCAATGTAGGTCCACCGATTGCTAGGGTTCCGCAGCAATTACTCAGCCAAGGCTTGTCAGGTCCCCTTTTGCTACTGGTTTTTGAGCGGTCGGCAACCGTTCAAGATTTTGTCACTTCATGAGAAATATGGCAAGTAATCAATCCTTCATGGTTCGCCGTTGGAGATAGCGACATGAGGTAATTGAATAAACACGAGATATTCTAACCATGTTACGCGCAGGCCCGGTTGTTCGAATTGCGCCCAACGAGCTCTCGTTTAATTCTCCTCAGTCGTGGAAAGACATCTACGCGAGTCGACCAAAGCATACTCCTTTTGTGAAAAGCAAGTTCTACGAGGGCGGCAGCTTCGCTGGCAGAGGTGTCTATTCCATTGTGAGCGAAAGAAATGTCGACAAACACGCCCGAATGCGATATTACCTATCCCACGCTTTCTCCGAGAAATCCTTAGCAGAGCAGGAAGATTTAATCAGCGAGACGTGCGACAAATTCGTGTCTCTTCTTGCGTCTCGTGGATCGAAGGCCCATGGCTACGATATCAGCAAGGGCTACGAGATGGCTACATTTGATATTATTGGGCTCTTGGCATTCGGAGAATCCTTTCAAGGAGTTGAGAGCGGTAATAGATGCTTTCTTACACCCCTCTTGATGAAGTGATGCGACTGGGCTCTGACAGATTTCTACTTGATGCTCGTAACAGATAAACCTCACATTTGGGTATCAGTCACACTTGGCGCCTTGACACAAGGAGCGTTAGTCGAGGTTTTCAAACGATTCGTGACAGTTGGCAAAATACTCGCATTTCTACTACAGTCGCACATTAAAAAGTTAACCCGCGACACTGCGACTAACGAGCAGATGGCGATTGATCTCGTGAACCGGTATGGAATCAACCTTCGCTAGATCAGCTCAGGGTGGTTTATGCGTGCTAACAACCGATTCCACAAAGCCGAATCCAGCGAACAGACGCGAGACATGATTTCATGACACGTATCCTAGAGAAACGAGACCCCGAGGAAGTTTCCGATCTGCAACTAGCAGCCCACGCGTCCGATTTCGTTCTAGCTGGAAGTGAAACGACAGCGAGTGCACTCAGCACGATCACATACTACCTGTTGAGAACACCCCACGTCATGCAGATTCTCACTGAAGAAATACGCGGTGCTTTCAAGCACTACGGGGATATTACCGACAGAACGACACAGCGATTACCGTATCTTCGAGCAGTCATTCTTGAAGGCTTGAGGATATATCCGCCCTTACCTTTCCCTCTTCCACGAGTCGTCCCAAAAGGGGGTGACACGGTCGACGGTCATATGATTCCCGCTGGTGTACGCACGATCAGCGATGCTGATACCCGCCCTCTTTGCTTTGCTACTTTCGAGCCAGCTACTAACGGTACTACAGACAATCGTCTCAACAAATCCCCTTGCAGCGTCGCTGGACCCGCACAACTTCAAGGACCCAAGGGTTTTCAAGCCCGAGCGATGGATGGACGAGAACAACAATGACCTCACAGACGCTTCCCAGCCTTTCTCACTTGGCCCCAGAGGGTGTCTGGGCAGGAGTCTTGGCTGGCTAGAGCTTCGGATAATTCTATGCAAGATAATCTGGATGTATGATCTTGAGATGGTGAGCAAATCACTTGAATGGCATAGAGACTCGAAAATGCATACGCTATGGCGGAAACCAGAGTTGCTGGTAAAAGTCCAAAATAGGGGAGTGCAAATGCAATGATGGAGTCCTGTTTGAGTTTGACCTTCTGTCGTTCGGTGATATCCAAACAAGGTAGCGACCGCCCAAAAGTCATGCCGTCCTTCATGAACTCACATATATGTCCCTACATAGCTTCCCAACATACTGAACACTAGGACCTTGTAATATATTATAGTTATTGGGATCAATAGGGTCTTTTACGCCAAGTCCCTTACTTTTATTTCTTGCAATTACAGAACACCCTGCTTCAGAGCATTATCGTGAAAGGTTGAAATATGGCAACATTAAAAATTGACGACAACTCATTGCCCTCACTAAATGGCAAGACAGCAGTAGTCACAGGTATAGCAGTCTTCTCTCTTTAGAAACATCAAAATAATAAATGCCAACGCACTTCAGGAGGTGCTTCAGGAATCGGCTTCAGTGCCGCTAAGATCATGGCCAGAAAAGGCGCCAGCGTAATCCTCCTGGACATCCACGAACCAGAAGAAAATCTATTGCCTCCTGGCCTGCAATTCTATCACTGTGACGTCACAAAATGGCGAGACCTAGTTGCAATCTTTGATGAGATTGGGCGTATCGACTATGTCTACGCGAATGCAGGTACAGTCGAGAAAACAGACTATTTCGCCGACAGCTTCGACTCGGAGGGCAGGCTCGAAGAGCCAGAGTACGAAGAATTAGACATCAACTTCCGAGCTGTTGTGAACATCATCAAATTGGCCTGGAGACACATGCGCGCCAGGGACGTGCACGGCAGTGTTGTCATCACGACGAGTGCCACGGCCTATGCACCTGAGCAGTCTTTACCTGTGTTTTGCGCAACAAAGTTTGCGGTGAGAAAGACGCAGAAATCCAAGTATACCATGTATTGCGGTACATCTCTTCTAACGCATCTCGCATATAGCTCATCGGACTCGTGCGGTCTCTGCGCTCTGTCATGATAAAGGACAACATTACCATCAACGCCGTGGCGCCCGCCGCTACGCAAACAAAACTCCTACCGGAGCACCTGGCGGCTCCGATTCGAGCTATGGGCCTGCCGGTTAGCACGTCCGACTTCGTGGGTATCGCGCTGGTATTCTCGGCGACGGCGACCCAGAAGAGACTCGTGGAGGTCTACGGCAAGCAGGAAGACGCGAAACTGTGGACAGAGGGCCGCTGGAATGGTCGCGTCATCCTCACGCTGGGAGATAAGTATACCGAGCTGGAAGAGACTATTTCGGATCTACGGCCTCACTGGTTTGGGCGGGAGAATCTCGAACTCACACGGCTTCAGCAGGCTGCGACTGATTTCGATCACAGTCAGGTGCCAGAGGCGCAGGCATGAGTGCGACGGGGCTAATACTTCTCACATGATACGTAAACCTGAGAGTTGGAAGGTTTCATTTTCATAGCAATCTTTTTTTTCTTCCTTTTTCTTTTGCAGTCCATGTGCTTTACAACATTTTTGTTTGTGCATCTACTCATAATTTAGATACAAACACTCACTTCTTACAATATGTGATCTAAGTATTGCACCATAGCGTCATCCCCGTGAAGGTGCTTTGGCGATTAGGCACACACACATAAGAGTTAGAAAGCCGATACGACCTCGGCCCGGAAAAAGATACCAAAATATCATATATCTGCCCGAAATAGCTGCACGTAGAAGACGGTGGTCGCTTCACAGGGATAATGTCTCTTCCGCGCTGAACAATGCATCGCCCATACTACACAGGTTCCTTTTTCAAATTTGCATTTGTGCTACAATCATCAGACGGAAACGAATTCTAAAACCATACAAGGCAATAAGCGGCATGATCTTGCCGGAATTCTTCACGTACGAGCGAGTGTTTGTCCCTGCACGTCGGCCTTCTCCAGTTACACTGCCTTTTGGCGAAGTCAAAAATAGTATCATATTATTAGGATCTCGGGATCGGGACATCGAAGGCTTTCCGCTCTCGGCTGAAAATTCCCAGGCTTCGGTTCCTCGCCATACCAGCTTCGGCCTGTAAGACGGCGATGACCTTATGTGGTTATCTCCGAACGGGCGCCGATTGGACGACACCCGCGTATTCCGCGTCCACCCCCACATATCCAGTTTTGTTTATCTCCGGCGGCGAAAATAGTAATTCGTCTTAGTTCAAGCCTACTTGCGCTATCGAACCAGAGTTTGGGGGTCCAGAGGGGGTCAATTTTCACTGAGGGCGAGATGTAGTAACGTACGATTGACTGTACGAGAATTGATTTGTATGACATGATCGCTTTACTGTATCTAGAAAATATATGCTGCTCAAGTAGCAAGGAAGAGTGCCTCTCGAGCCCCCTATCGTCGATTGCTGAATGATGCCCGAGTAGAACCATTAGTGACATTTTCAAGCTTTTTCAAGAACTAACTTGATGACTATGGCGAACGAGAATTTGCTGAGCCCCCAATTGGTATCAAAATTTGCTAACCATCCCATTCTAAGTACCATTTGTCTTTTGGTGAGGCCTCCCTACAGAATCATCTTTCGCCTCAGTAACCGTACACACCATCAATCTGGGCTGACTTAGCCGGACCTCCAGTTCCTCCTCTCGATCGGTAGTCAAACCATTTACAACGTCTACTTTCATCCACTGTCGAAGTTTCCCGGGCCGTTGCTGGCTCGTAGCTCATTAGTGCGTGTTGAGGATTTGGCCCCTTTTTGTGATATCGACGTATCTGACTGTTTTCAGCTCTGGCGTTGCTGGCACACTCTGCGCGGACGATCACATCGAGCAATTCAGGCGCAGCACGAAAAGTATGGTGAGCGGCTCCTTTACGTAGCATAGCAAGCCGACAGATTTGAGTTCCATTTTGAACTGACTTTCTCTGCTAGGATCGGTATTTCGTGTTTCGCCGAACGAGCTATCCTTTTCCTCTGTCAGCTCATGGAAGGCCATCTATGGCCCCCCCTCGGCCAACCAACCGCAGCTCGTCAAGAGCGAGTTCTACGACACTTTTGGGGGTGGTTTCAAAGAGCCATGCATTGGGTCTGAGCGCCGACCGGCCGTCCATGCGCGGAAGAAAAGGTACTTGGCCGCTGCATTTTCTAGCCAAGCCCTCCACAGCCAGGAAGCAATAGTCCAGCGGTGCTGGAATAAATTCATCGAAAAAGTCGGGCCTGTCAGTCAAGAAGACCCCAAGGGTGTGAATGTGGTGGACTGGTTTGAGATGGCTGCTTTTGACATGCTAGGGGAAATGGCCTTCGGGGAGAGCTTTGGTTGTATAGAGTCGGGAAAGCACCACTTTTGGCTCGATCTTATTCTCAAGCACCTTTTCGAGGTCACGCTCTTGGACAACCTGGGAAGATTCCCGCTCTTGGACGCTGTGAGCAGGTACGTGTTGCCTTGGCTCACTACGCGTGTTCGGTCGAAACATCAGCGATACAGCAGGGAGAAAGTGCAAAAGTAGGTAATCCCGATGAACGACTTGTTTAGAATGACACTCATGACAGCACCTGTTCTAGGAGACTCGACGCGAGAGACGCCGGTCACGATTTTCTGACTCGTCTAGTCAGCGGAGTAGAATCAGGTGAGGTGTCACAAGAAGAAATCACGGCGCACGCCTCGACTTTGATGTAAGATGGAAGCCTAAATCTGACACTTTGCGTAAGTTCTATTTCTAACCTAGCCGCGCCTTATCAGTATTGCGGGTGGCGAAACGACGGCTCACACCCTTGCCTCCGCCACGTATTATCTCTTGAAGACCCCAAATGCCCTGAAGAAGCTAGCCGAGGAAGTACGGTCACACTACCAATCATATGAGGATATCGACGCAAATACTGCTCTTCAGCTGCCGTACTTAAGGGCCGTGATCGATGAGGCTTTACGTATCCATCCTTCAGGCGCACAGGGGTTCCCACGGATTTCCCCTGGCATTGTTATCGATGGCCACTACGTTCCTGTTGGCGTTGAGGTGTACACGAGCGCTTGGTCTGTCGTGCACGACCCTGGCAACTTCCATGAGCCCATGATCTTCAAGCCTGAGCGATGGCTTGATAAGAATTGTACCGACGTTAAAGAGGCAAGTCAGCCTTTCTCGTTAGGTTATCGGGCCTGTATTGGTCGCAAGTAAGTGCTACCAGTCTATGCCCCTTTGCTTTTATCTACCTATTTTGGCTAAAGTGTGGTCGTAGCTTTGCGTGGATGGAGATGACGATATGTCTCGCAAAGCTGATTTTCAAGTACGACTGGGAGCTTTTGGATCCCGATCTGGACTGGGAGGCGGCTTCACGATGTTTTGTCATGTGGTGGAAGGCCCCAATTCCGGTCCGCTTTACAGAAAGGGTTCGGTAGAGGGTGCTGAACCTGATACGCTATATCTAAAATATCTGCGCACATGACCCAGCAGAGACTAGTCAGTAGAGTAATCTGCGGTGCACATGATCAGGAATATACCGCATTGATTAATGACAGACCACAGAACGAATGATTTCAAATCGATGAATTTTGTGACTTTACTCGTGCCCAGTGATCCCTCTTCCGTTGGGTACTCAGATTAGCGATATGACCTGAGTGTGGTCACAGTGGCTGTTGACTGTGAGAGGGCCTTCTACCGCCTACATCGTTGTGTGAAGGCCAGTGATAAATTCCTTTCCATTATTTCTTTCCTCAACTTAACTACTACCACGTTATGTGAAAATTTCAGCCGAGAACCCAAGATCCTCTTACATACCATAGTAGTATTAATCCCTATAGTTAGGGGAGTGGGGGTTCGCATTTTCCATCAATGCTTACCTTCTAATTAGAAGTCTACCCCCTGATAAAGTTACTACAACATATATCGCCCTGTAAAGCCGGGAGAGAATCGCAAATCCACGTGGGATTCCGATGGTATGGTACCGGTGCCAGGGCAGAGGGGGGCGCCGGCTGATGATGACAGGATGAAGAGGAATGAGCTGAAAGACGTGTCGACAAGACACCCGCCGCAGAAACTCTTCCAAATATATCTAAAATAGGATCAGTTGGTAAGACGGGGCTGAGGCTAGGCAAATCATGTGGCGGCTGAGTAGAGAGTCTTGAATTGTTATGTGTATCTCAGTCTCTTGCACCCTCCAAGCCGCGTTAGAACCATAGAATATGCCACAGACTACGCGTGAGAGCTGTAAGGATGTGTCAATAATAGAGGCGGGAAGTCTAGGTTCACCAAACCAAGGAACTATGTGTAACAGCGTGCGCTAAGAATGGCAATGCTTAGATCAATAACTATAAACATGTCGTAGGCCCAGGAGAAGAAACGTGAAGCAACTGAAGCAATTCACGCTCACTACATCTGTATATTAACTGTTCCTTTGAGATCTGCCCCATGAAGCTCCTCGCATTACTTAGTGCCTATGGCACGGTGTCGCTCGCGCTGCCATCACCATGGGCATTGCAACAAGTCAATAAGACATCGGTCTGCGCTCAGTTGGAGAAGAAGTACCCAGGAACAGTTATCTTCGCAGGCACGATGAGATACGAAAATGAAACTGCTGGTAAGATAAATTGTCCAGGACCTTGCTTGACCAACCCGATGCTGATACTACTCAGAGGTGTGGTCCGAGACATGTATCATGTCACCATCCTGCGTGTTCCAACCCACGACTGCCCAAAGTCTTGGAGTAGCGTTCAATATGATCAAAGCTTCCGGCACACACTTTTCAGTCCAATCAGGGGGCCACATGCCCGTCCCCGGCGCGCAAGAAGTCAACAACGGCGTCATGATAGACATGTCGAGATTCAATCAGAGGACGTTCAACCAGGACAAATCCATAGCAAGCATTGGACCTGGTCAAGTCTGGCTGGACGTCTATGGGTGGCTCGCCGAATCTGGGTTGGCTGTTGCTGGTGGGCGCTATCCCACTGTTGGTGTGGGTGGCTTTCTCGTCGGCGGTGGCATCAGCTACTTTAGTAGCACGAAAGGCTGGGGTTGCGACAATATCGTCAAATATGAAGTCGTTCTGGCAGACGGAAGTGTTGTCGAGGCAACTTCACACGGCCGTTATGCTGACCTGTTCTGGGCGCTGCGTGGCGGACATAATAACTTCGGTATCGTCACACGCTTCGACATGACGACATTCCCCGTGAGTTCTGCCTACTGGTCGATAAACATCTGGAACGGTAGCAACGAGACAACTCAGTCGCAGTTCTTCGACGCTCTGGACAAATACATGGCGCTCGGAGGCGGTGTGGATGACCCGAATGTCTCGACCAGTCCCATCCTGGCCATCTCGCCCGCGAGCAGGTCTGTAGATTATACAAGTGTACAGCTTGCGCCTGGCCAGGACCCCAACCCAGCAGCCTTCAGGGGGTTCAATGCCATCCAGGGCGAAAAACTGGTGGCGATCGGGGGTACGGTTGCGCAATCATGGACAGAACTGCCACAAGCGTTGTTGTCGACAGGGGCGAGGGGGTTTCGCCAGTTGTTCTACTCAGTCAGCTTCGCACCAGACCCTCGCGCCATCAGAATCGCAAACGAGACAGTCGTCGAGGGCGCGTTTGCTGACTTGGCCAAGGTCGCTGGTGTTTCGGTCGCTTTCACCTACCAACCCATATCGAGGGCATGGCTGCAAGCATCGGCAGCAGCTGGGGGAGACGCGATCAGCCTCGATCCAAGACAAGGCACGTTCATTGCCGGTCTCATCGCGGTGCAGTGGGAAGATGCGTCCGACGATACTACCGTCAACGCTTTTGCATCGCGTGTTGGGTCGATTATTCGGCGCAAAACCACTGCCCTTGGTCTCTATCGTGATTTCATCTACCTCAACGATGCTGCCCCAGGACAAATGCCTTTCGAGACGTTTGGTAACACGAGTCTTGCACGTTTGAAGAGGATTCAGAAGAAATACGACCCCAGTGGCTTTATCGCAAATAGACTCAATCATGGTTTCGCACTGTGAAGGCATACAGGCGCCGTCGCTGAACGATCGACGTCTGGGGCGCAGTCATCTTTTGGACACACACTTCAAGTTATTTTCCTTTTCAGCATGGATCGGCGTCATGGGCGGCAGGTGAATTTTTCCACGTATCAATAGTTCATTGTATTTGTATTTGTATCTCTACGGCACATATGTAGATTGGTGTTTGATTAGCTAGATTGCCTTGAATAATTTTCGATTATACTTCGCAACATAGCCATGTACGTGATGGCCTGTGAGCTAAGACTTCTTAATCTACGACTTTGCAATACTTCCTTAGCTCGTCATCAGCCAGCAGTAACTCCATCTCCTCTGCTTTCATCTCGATCATGACCTCACAGCCACGGGACACTTGCATCGGCAGCACAATACAGCGCCGGCAGATGGCATCGAACTCACGGCGGGGCGGGCGGACGTAGTCGGGACGGCCTGCATTTCCGAAGAGGGCGCTCCCGAAGCTGATTTCATAGGCACTGATTGCCAGCATGCTGGTGATCATGACCTCAGTTCCCTGGAAGGTCGCATACGGGTAGCGGAGGCTTTTACCCGGCACATAATCAGGCAAGGCAGAGGCAAGGCTAAAGGCCTCGTGCAGACGTTTTTGCGACAAGGATTCCATCGAATCTCGCACAGCGCGGGCAACGTCCACAAGGCTTGTTGTCGGGCTGATGAGGTCACCGACAGTCATAGCGGCGGTGCAGAGGAAGACCATCGACCCCATGTAGCTCCATGGTAGGTCGTCTGAGAACAGACGACGCCCGTTGAACGTGGTATCGAGCAGAGTCTGTTGATTCTGATCGTACGCCGGGTCCTTGACGGCGCTCGCAGCAGTCGCGCGTGCTCGCATCTGACAGCGCCACATCAGCGCCATGAGCGCATCGTTGGCAGTGATCGGTGCGAGTGTTGTTCCATGAGCTCCCGCCGCCGGCCCTGAGGCATCTGATCGGAGAGCATCCAAACTGGCACCTGGAATGTAGAGAATTGCCGTGCGCATTTCTACATCTTCATGGTTATTGCTGATCTCGTCGTTGGTTACCTGCGGATGATGCAGTCCCGCCGCCCGCCACACATCAGCCGGTAATGCGCCAACATCGGCAGTCGAGACCTTTTGGCCGCCCGCCGCCGACCACAGCTTCTCGGGAATCTCGTAGTCGCACGAGTCTGGGTGCAAGTTCAGCTGCGGCCCGAGATTCGGTGCATTGTGCCCTTCTTGCATACTGTGGGCGTATGACGCCCAGACCTTCATCATCAGCATGAAGCTGGCGCCGTCTATGACCGAGTGAAATATGCCAATACCAAGGAGTAGCCCTCCTTCCAGAAAGTTCGCCTGCGTGAGCAGTATGGGTAGCCCGCTCTCTCCTAGACTCCAGTGCGTTGCCCCGCGTGGCAGCAGCATTTCTGCATCCAGATCTTCCTGTTTGAGCCCTTCGAGAACGAACTCTTCGTATGAGGGGAGCTTGGTTGAGAGGTCATTGCAAACCACCTCGAGCCTTGAGTTCCCAGGGTTTCGTGTTTCAATCATTCCAGGGACTCCTTCTCTGCTGTTGCTCGCTGGGTAAACCCAATGTCGAATGACGGGCAGCTCGTCGCAGGTTTTGAGGAGACTTTGTTGAAGTATATCATGGACTTTTTCGAACGGAACACCGTTCTTCAAACGCAGCGTGAAGATGCAATTTGCATAGAAACGAGGCATGATATAGTCCATAGGACTGAGGGAGACTGCAATTGGATGTCCCATTTTGGCGTCTTGCAGTACTATCTAAACAAAATCTTTTGGTGCTTGTATGCGCTCGCCTGTAGTTGCTGGTCGAGAGATGTTCAATCTGGCAACTTTCCAATCAACCAGAAGGTAGCTAAGGTATAGAAGGCAATATACGTTGGTAATGCTAAGGAGTCAGAGTTCATCAGGATCGGATATGGCCGAATGCAGCAATGACCGGCCTCAACTTGACCTTGCGATAACATATTCTGTTTACTAACATTACACGACCAAAAATGAAGGAGAAAAACAACTCATCGCCCGCTATATGATATTCTAATCGGTTGGCCTCAGGTATCGCAGCGTCGTCCGACTCCAATGCTCGTTGCCCGTCATCTGAAACTCGAGTCCCTGCAAGTAAGCCCTCAATACCGGGGTGTCCAACTTGGTCAATATGTTGGCCACCAGGTCCTTAAACTGTAGCTCCCACTCACGGACCATACTGTACAGTACACGCTTGGTCGCAGGGACAGATAGCCCCGAATCGTGGACCAAGATCGCAACGCAGGTACAGAGAATTGCCCCTTCTTCATGTAGCGTTTTGGACGCATGGACTTCTTTTTCGTAGCTCCAAGCATCGTTGACAACCGAAAGATGTTTCGAGCAAGCTCTGTCTGCAGGAACTGCGGCGGCTGTCTCTTGCTCTGACATCTCCAGGTTCATGGAGAATATCATCAGCGAGCCAAGCAACCTACATTGCAATCACCTGTCAATTCTTCACCTCTCTCTACTAGCGATCACAAGGAGGGGTTGTGGTAGGAAAGTAGTTTGAACGCACGCTTTTCCGACATCTTTTTCGCGGTACTCGAGATACTCGTGTAGAGTCATGGGCCGTAGTCGAGCCTTGTCCGTCTGCGCTCTCATGAAGATAAAAGTTCCATCCATGAGGATAGCGGCTTTAGGAGCATCGCAAGTGCGCATGTCTTCCCATAAATCGTAGATGATATATTCGACCGGGACAGATCTATCCGGCTGAGTATCGCCACGTGAGAGGTCGATGAGCCTCTGGTTGTACCTTTCTCCATCCTCTAGTGACATTTGCTCTAACAAGTCTATTCGAACGAGAGTAAGTCAGCTTCTTTTAGTGCGCGGACATCAGGCTAGGTGCGTATCATACCATCTACCAAGAACAAGACGGTCAGCAGCTTGCAAGCAAACCCAATGCGATCATTCCGGGCCTTGGGGAAATAGTAACATGTCACTTGAGAAAACCCCGCATTGACGAACTTCTTGCGAGCCTTTTCGTCCGGAAATTGCCAGTGGTCCAAGAAGTATTGATCAACCTTCTTCGATATATCATGTACTACAAATATAATCATGATCAACGTCCATCACTATTTCCCGTTATCACAAGATCGGTGATTATGCTGGTGCAGGCTCCTAAGAAGACGAGCGCGAGCATGACTTACCGAGTGGATGAGCCTCGGCTGGCAGTAGGCATGACGTCGGATAGTCTCGAAGACCGTTTGGTGCTTTCATCGTGTCTAAATTTGCGGCGTGTTTGTAACAACTATCCGCATCACAATCACCAGGGAGAATAAGACAGCTCAAGCCCTCCACGCATTACTTGTCTTTAAGTATTCTCTCATCTCATTCTGACGTCACCCATTCTATCTTTCTCGTAGACCTTTGGTATAGTGCCTTCTTCCTATGGGTTTTCGACGGTCATGTCCCAGTCCGGCCATCGCCGAACCCAGCTAATCGTCGATGTAAGGAGCGGCGAGAAGCAACTTTCAAGTGACGGACCTCCATTGAATCCCGATCTTAGTAGTCGTCAGGTTCTGAAAAACTGTCAAGACTGAGTGGACGAAATTGGGTCGCGTGGCCAAGATTTTGCTGGTTTCCTGTTTTGTCAACTTGTTTTCTAAATCCAATATCACTTGGATTCGTTACAAGAACAACATCATGCTGCTACCGGGTATCGTAGGCCATGCTATTGCGGCTGCCTCTGGGCACTGGGCAGCTACTTTGCTGGTCCTTGCATGTTTGTTGCCCCCGATCACATATATCATCACCAGCATCTCAGCTTCTCGCCAGAGACGAAGCGAGGAAGAAGGCCGCGAGCCACCCATCAATCCATACTGGTTTCCCTTTCTAGGAAACTTGTTTGGTTTCCTGTCCGCGCCGGATTTGTTGATTCATAGCATAATGCAAGTAACATGCCACATCCACCATTCGTTCGCTCCAGTTATTCGCCTTTCAGGTCTTGAATACTAATAAAGATGCACTGCAAGCCGTCGTTTTGGTCATGAGGGACCTGTCGCGATCCGAATTGGCCCTGAAAAAGTCTACCTACTTACCCGACCTGACGAATATGGCGCCGTACTGAGAGCTACACGGTCTTTAACTAATAAGGCTGTCATGGCTATGGTGATGGAACAAGTTTTTGGAAGTCCACCGAGTGCACGTCGTGAGTTCCGCTTATCGTCCGGTCTAGGACTGGGATATCGATTTTAATTAAAATGGTATAGATGTATATCGAAACGATAAAAGTGGCATTGGTGCAGTTCCACTGGCGGGCTCGAGTGTGCCGGAGAAACTTCGAGTTTGGCATCACCAGCATAAGACGTCAGCACGATATCTTCAAGGAGAGAGCCTGCGCCAAATGGCGACTCGAGTTATTGACCATCTATCGGTTGAGTTGGCGAAAACAACCCCAGGCGAGCCCATCGACTCGGGTGATTGGGTCGAGCTCGACGATTTCTACACCTGGTTTGTGCACAAGCTCTTCGCCGCCTCGACTGTAGCCATTTTCGGAGCGCACATTCTGAAGTTGAATGAGGGATTTGTCAAGGACTTCTGGGAATACATGGAGAGCTGGCCGACATATTCCAAGATGTTACCCAAGTTCCTTGCACCGCGCGCATATCGTGCTCGTCAGCGCGTACTTGACGGCATCAAGAAATGGCATCAGTTTGCACGGAAGCACTCTGACTATAGGAATAATAGCTCTGAATACCCGGACTGGGATGAGTACTGGGGAAGTTCGTGGATCAAAGCCCGTCAGCAGTGGGGCATGGATACTGGGTGCATGGACGACGATGCTCTTGCGAGCGAGGACCTTGCCGTCATGACTGCGTAAGTATCCCGCGCCTATATCGTGGGCATGCACACATTGATTGGAAGAAATGCGCAAGCTGATATGACAATTCATCATCTTTAGTGCGAGCGCCAATGCCTTACCTCTTGCCTTCTGGACTCTGCTCGAGGTGTTTCGGGACAGAGACTTGTTAGAGCAAGTTCGTGATGAGATATCAGGAACAATCATCGATAATAGGGGTAGCCACTTGGAAACCAAAGAGCCTCAGCTACCATTGCGATTCTCCATTGAGGACTTGACCTCTGGACCCTTGCTCCAATCTGTCTACGCAGAGGTGTTACGGCTCCGCATGTCCGCCATGCTGAGTCGGTCGCCGATGCAGGGCGACTACAAATTGGGGCCGTACAAGCTAAAGCAGGACGCAAATGTCTTCATTTCCACCAATGTCGCACACGAGAATGAGGCCATCTGGGCTGAACGCACTGATAATGGACGACGACCCCTATCTAGATTCTGGGCAGAGCGGTTTCTCGTTCCCGACGAGAAAGTCACCAACAAGGATGTCTATCTAACCCAGGGGAAGAACCCAAGAAAGAAATTCTCGACTGATGGTCTAGACGGCGCCTGGATTCCGTATGGGGGTGGTGCTCTCATGTGCCCCGGACGTCATCTGGCCAAGAAGGAGATGATGGGTAGCGTGGCCGTATTTGCAGCCTATTTTGACTTGGAATTACCGGGCGCACTTCCCAAAATGAATCACGGATTCCATGGCCTCGGGGCTCAGCCCCCAGCTGAGCCGACTCCTGTTCGTATTCGCCGTAAGCTGGGCGTGGTCAAGAGGTAACATCATTATACTGACGAGGAGGTTGCTTAGCTGGAGCTTACGTTTACAGTGCGCCCAGGTTGAGTATTGCCTTGCGCCAGGTCAGAATATAATTAGTTCATTTGCGCACAGAGATGAGCAGTTATTCGTAGCGTTTTGTCTTCACATCGTGAACGACTATTTCTATCACAATAGATTTGATCTAGGGGATACAAAAGTCATCTAGCCTCATATATCCTTCCCTTCTTACACGCTCAGAGTGCAATTTCTCGAGGATTCAATTGGAAGCAGGCGAGACTGTCAACTTTTGTAACAGTGTGTCGACTTGCGACTTCGTCATCGCTGCCTTCTTCTCAATCGACTCGCAGTCAAGTCGACCAGCAGCATGACGTTGTAGCCTGTCCATTAAAGCTATCAATGCCCTAAGGTGCGTCACACTCAGACATTGAAGTAGAAGAACCAGCTCCGCCAGCGAGTCCATCTCGTAGCACCCCACCCACAGTGACGAGGATGATGACATTTGTTCTGGAACTAAGTCCCGACCGGCTTCGCCGTTGTTGAAAAGGAAGTCTTGCACACGCGTGTCCTCCTGTAAACCCTCTTGCAGCATCGTCACAAGTCTTTCGCATAGAGAGACGAGTCGGTCTGTCAGAAATGTTAATATCGTCATGCTCTCGAGACGCGTCTGGCAGCGACGACAGCCTAACAATACGTCTCCGTAGTAGATAGACTCTTTGAGCGAGGCTAGCATGGCGTCGACGGAGAGTGCTCCATCTCCTGATTCATTGTCATCGTGCTCTTCCATCAGAATGACGATTTGTTGGAGGCACCGGCATGTATCCTGAGTGTTGAGTGTCGGGCAACGAGAGTAAGCTGTCTTAAGCGATCTCTCAGTCTGGTAATTCCCGTCAGGTCCTTGTGTTAGCGTCGACGTCGTGAGTAAAGGCATTTGCATCACGCCAGATGGGTCGACGGGGAACCAGGACTCTCTCGTAGAGGAAGAGTTGAGCGAGCAGGATGACGACTTCGGCGGTCCAAGCCACGCCTCGATACTGGGGGACGAGTCTGCATTTGTTGCTGCCTCTTCGGTGTCTCCGAAGTCTGATAGCATTAGAGAAGTAAAGTCGTCCGCAGAATTAGTCTGGAAACTGAGACTCGTTCGTCGTAAGTCAACAGGCGAGACTATGAGCGACGATGAGGGCGGTGGATTCGGTGACGAGCACAGGTTAGGTAACCGCCTCTGCTCGGGGAGCTTATCTCGCTGATCACTGTCGAGCTCGACACCATCAGCCACTTTGGGGTTCGTTTGCTGCGACGAAGCTGTAGCTCTTCTGTCGGCTTTCTTGACGTGATAGGTGCATGATCTCGAGAGTGTTTGGCAACGGGAACAGCCTGTTTTCTCCCCAGTACATTTCAGCTACATCAGCAGCGACAGAATATTAGCGACGTCGAACCCTATGGTGTACAAGTTAATGTCGTAGAGGATTGACAACAGACCTTTTTTGCGCGACATCTGTTGCAAGCCTGCAGTACGACGGGCCTCGCAGTGGCAGGGTCTATCACCCTGCGCAAGGGGACAGGGCCCTTCGCCTCCGGATTCACACGCCAGCTATCAAGCATTGCAATTGGATCTTGTTATTGATCACTACTCAATTTCAAACACAGGAGAGTAGGCTGTATCCTATTTTTGAATTGCGTTCTCATTCTACGGCGATAGTAGAGATTGAGGACCGTACTACGGAGACGATATCATGATGCTCGAACCATTGCAGAGGCGTCGAGCTCCAGCACATTTACACTACATCAATTAACAATGAATTGGCGTATCTGCGGACATCTTTTCTTCAACCACGCCGTTTCAAAGGCGCGTCTTCAGCCATGCATGTCTAGGACTGTGCCGGTCTCCTACCTATAAGGTCAATCTGACCTAGTTACCGACACTATGGATTGTGTAGTGAGACTCGGTTGCCTACCGAATTGAGCGCAGAGATAATCATCACCCAACATTGATAGGCGGCCGTGTAGTGATACCTCAATGGGCGCTAGTGCCATATAACCTTAACTAAGTTAGACTTTCTCAAATCGCTGCGAGGCGCCTGTAAGCTGCATTTATCGTGATTCGGGCTTTGCTACGGTTCTCGTCACTACGTACCTGTAGCGCGTTCTGCCCCACGCCATGTTGTAAGGCATTAGGTATACATTTTGCGATAAGATTCGGTTGCCTACCTGATTGGGCGCTGAGTCAGACCCATTTGAATTGTTGTGAGACGCCCCTAAGCTGCGTTGTCGTATGCGACTCTGGTCAGTATGCCATCGGTCATCTGGGCAGCAGTGAGATCACTGGCGTCTTTTCCAACGGCGTGTGTTCCGATTCGCGCCGTCAGGCCCAAAATCTCGGTCAGAAATAACAGTCGTGAAAGAGGGGGCCTTTCGCTCCTGTAAGTAGGGCACGTAAAATGAGAATCTCCTCTTATCCTGGAGAACTATTGCAGGAATCCAGCGCTTGTCAGTGCCTGGCAAAATGGGAATAACTCGTCGATCGTGTAATGGGTAGATGGTCGTGAAATCCTACACCAGCCTGCCTACTAGTAGTTTATAACTGTTATATTGTTATTACCCTCCTTTTGAACGTACAAAATGAGGTCATTGAGCCAATATGCCTCAGAAGACGTATTATCAATGGAGTTGCCCTTGGTCAATAAGGAGGATCACTAAAGAGTATATCTATCTTGGGACGATCTGTACAGGCACGTCCCCATCTGGCATAAGTGAAACAGGTGATCCAGCACTACGACATCGTATTTTGCGCTCTTCCCATGCTGCATTGATACCGGATCTCAGCACCAACCTGTTATTATATAGTAAACGCGCAAAAAAGGCAACATATTCTGCTTTGGCGAAGTTCCGGCCGACGCAAGCGCGCGGTCCCTCGTTGAACGTCATAAATGTACCGCGGACGTGACTTGGGATAGAGACACTGCCACTACTGATAGACTCCCTGTCGCGTTCACTTAGGGGCGCTGTTGGATTGAACCCATTCGGTTCTTCTACAAGCCACCGGCGTGGGTCTATGACATGAGGTGACGGCCAGTAGGCACCCGAGAAATGAATAGCCGTGTTGTTGACGATAACGCCGGTTTTGGGAGGTAGGAGGTGACTGGCCCTTCTTTTGCCGTTCTGCTCTGTTACTACAATCTCCTGCGCTGAAGCCACAACACGGCCAATTGGCAGCACGGTTGGAAAAACACGCATCACTTCATACTGCCAGGAATCAGCAACCCGTATAGAGACCTCTCTTAGATCAATCTGTTTTGCTCACCATAAATGCTAACAGGTAGCGAAATTTGTTAAAGTCTGAGTTGTACGATAGTTCCGAGCGCCCTTCTGCCCGGGCTTGTTCCCAAATTTGGTCCACCTCTCTCAAGACTTGATTTTGAATGTCGGGGTAGATTGCAAGAACATTAAGAGAGAAGAGTATGGTGTTCGCTGTTGTATCATAACCTAGACGTGCATTAGGGGACGTATTCATGATAAATTAGGCGTTTCACGTACCGGCGAAGAAGAAAACAAACACGTTGCCCTTAATCTCTCGATCCGTCAAGTTAACCTCGTTCTTGTATGTCGCCGGAGCCATTTCCATATTACCACTGTTATTGGATCTCAGGACAGCCGTCAAAAGATTGTTTCTCGCCATGTTGGCATATTTACTCTGCCCAGTGAGCTCGATATTCGGCTTGACTTTTGACTTTTCCCGCGCTATAAAGGTATCCATATACCTGTCAAAATTGACATATGATATGTATGCCGCCTGCCACGGCGAAAGGAGACGCAAAAGCCAAAGAGGAAGTAGGAGGAGTTGTGGTAAGTATTGAATGACTCCCAACAAAGACTCTACGAGAGAGAGCGTGTGACCTGGAGCGAGCGTCACACCTTTTGCCGATTTCCATTCCGACTGCTGCCCGAACCCTGCCAGAGACATAACATTCAGGGTCAACGAGTAGATATCCGCCTTCACGTGAGTTGAAGTAGCACCACGAAGTTCACCTTTGCGCTCTAACCAGGACGTCGCCAAGCTCGAAGTCTGTCGCATCGTCTCAGACCAGACGAGGTTTTGCACGCCCTCTTCGCTGAACGGAGGCAATGTGACACGAATGTGCTTACGCCACAAGTCGCCCTCGGACGACACTACATTCGGCCCAAAAAGCTCGAGTAGCTCTGCAGAAATGACAGTCGTCAGCTCTGACCCGGCAAAACAACACTTCGTGCGAGCTTCTAACGACTTACTCATTTTTTCCGGCGGCTTGATGAAGGCTTTCCGTCGAGTTGCCACATTCAATGCCGCAGTCGCCTCTCCTACGTAGCAAACCAAACCTCCAGGGGATACAACGAGGAAAATGTCACCATACTCCTCATGTGCGCGTCGCTTGTCCTCGTAGTGCCAGTCTTTGATCATGAAGCGAGCCCATCGAGGCCATCCCTCTCCCTGCAGTAGGCGGTCGTGGTAAAGCCAGCGAAGAACCGGGTCGGTGACATAAGTCCATGCTTGTAGCTCGTGGAAAGGTGACACTACATAGGGCAACCTAGTGGCCTGGGCCAGGAGAACATGGCGCCGTAGCGAGAAGAGAATATTCAGGAGTCCCACCACATTCGCTAATGATGCGATTGTGATGGCATAGACGAGATGGTGCATACTGCGATGTGTGTGAGCCAATGCACACACTCGTAATTGCTTCAGTGTCTTGAGTAACAGACAGAATCAATACACACTTTTCTTTTCACTTACTACTGGCCAATGCTCGAAGACAATGGACATGAGCAAGAATATACGCTTCAGCCTGAAATTTCGTTCATGGCTCATGTCGAAAAGGTCAAACTATGCGTCATGGATACCAAGAACAGTGACCGGTCTCTTGCCGCATTTGGCAGATGACATGCGCGCTTATGGGCATCGGCGTATGAGATTGTGTTATCGGCAAGATACGCTCTATAAGCCCACAAGTGAGAGTTCTAAGCAGAATCAGACGCATACAGTAGCCTGTCAGGAGAAGTATCCACAATCGCCACAGTTTCCAACTATTTTTATTGATGACCGTAACATACGTTGATACTTGTGAATGCTGGGGTGCGGACGAGGCTATCAAATCTAGACGATAGTGCTATTCAAATAAGGAGACAGCTCGGACTCCGTCCATTCATACAATCTACTCATTAACTCTTTGTCCTCAGTATACTGGCTCGTCTGTTTCGAGAGCTCAGCAACGGGAGGACATTCATAGAAACCACCGTTTTTGATGTCGGTAGCTCCGCAGCACCACAATTGAGTCCATGCACCCTCTTCAGGGGGGATCTTTTTCCCCGCGCGTGTCATAACAAATCTATACCCAGCTGGCAAGCCGTTCAGGAGGCCAGTGGTCACGAGGCCCGGGTCTATTTCATTATTGCGTAGTCAGTGATCAGCAAATTTTGGTGCCTGTACTCGCCAGTCTCCATCTCTTGATCTGGACGATAAAGGAAAGCGAGGAGTATTACTCACGAACACTGACGGACTTGACGTCGGGATATCGCACGGCAAGTTCCTTGGCATACAGTATATTGGCCAGCTTGCTCTGGGCGTAGCGGATGAATTTGCCTAAGAACATGTCCTGCTCAGTCTTTAGGCCGTCGAATAAGATACCGCCCTTTGGAGCTTGCGTCCATGCAAGACTGGTCAGGATGATGATACGTGCGTCAAGGGCCTGAGAAGCTGTTTGTTGCAACGCGGGCATGAGTTTGCGTATGAATAGCGCATTTCCCATGTGGTTGATCCCAAACTGCTGCTCGTAGCCCTGTTTTGTCAGGCCCATGCCCAGACACATAACACCGGCATTGGCCATCAGAACGTCAACTCTCTGTGTCTCGCTCAACACTTTATCTGCGGCAGCGCGCACGGATTCTAGATCGGCGAGGTCGGCACGAAGGAATGTGACGACTGTCTTGCTGCCAGTTCTCTTGACTTTTTGCACGACAGCTTCTGCTGCATCGGAGTTTCGGCCGGTGATGTAAATTCTGGCTGCATTATGTTTCGCCAACACAATTGCCGACTGGGCACCGAGACCGTTTGTACCTTGCAAGTCGCGTTTAGCATATGCTAGATGGGTTTGCGAATTGCTCTCACCTCCAGTAATGACAAAAACCTTCCCGCTCTGATCCGGCATGTATTTCTCCGGGTCCGACTTGAGTAATTCGTCGTTCGACATCTTGTGCGCGCTGGTTCGTATCTGGCAGGCTGAAAGGTTGTAAGTTAGTGACGCGCTTCCTTCCCTTGAGTTTTACTCGGTCATATTTATCTCATGCAGGTGGAAGTAAAGTGTCAGCGTCGGGGTATCCGGGATCACCAGAGCTCCAAGCGAGTTGTCTTTGCCCATTTGTCAGCCAAGCTAGAGCTGTACCCTTGGTCTCTATTGGCCATCGGAGAGTTTCCCTTTCCGTACCTTTGTTTTAACTGAGCCCTATTAACGATGATCGGCTCAAGTGTTGGATAAATAAGAGGTCGGACAAGGTGATAATGCATCTCTATCCAATATTAATATGATCCCGTCCTTTTTGTACATCTCACTCTTATCCATCAGACTAGCTACTACTATATCGTGAACAGCAAATTATGACCCTCTAAGATGTCGGACCGCCCAGACATTACACTTTATACCGCCCAGACGGCGAATGGGATCAAGGTCTCAATCGTCTTGGAATCACTTGGGTTGCCCTACAAAGTGCGCACCCTCGACTTCAGCAGGAATGAACACAAGGTAGACTTGCACTCTTTTCTGCTCAAAACATATGTAGACTACGTTATTGATTTCAAAATACTTCCAGGAGCCGTGGTTTCTTGCCATTAATCCCAACGGCCGGATTCCTGCCCTTGTGGACACATTTACAGACGGCCAGCCCATTCGTGTATTTGAGAGTGGCGCCATCCTGCAATATTTAATCCATCGGTACGACAAGGACTACAAAATGTCCTATCCGCCTGGAACACGTGAGTATGTCGAGATGAACAGCTGGGTAAGTGTGTACGGTGGCGCACTGGAGAGAACTTTTGTGTGGCACAGCAAGGTTTGACATGATATGCGAACAGGTTTTTTGGCAGATGGGTGGCCTAGGCCCCATGCAAGGACAACTCAACCATTTCCTGCGTAAGCCACATCAGCACAGCGGAAGGGAAGGGAAGCAAAGCTAACTCGCGGCACCAGGAAACGCCCCCGAGAAAATCGAATATGCGATCACTCGGTACAAGGACGAGACGAGACGCCTCTACGGCACGCTGGAGGCACGGCTACAAAGTTCCACGTCGGGATTCCTTATCGGTGATCGCTGCACCATTGCCGATGTGATATGTTGGGGCTGGATCTCCTGCGCATGTACGTGCTGCTCACCTGCCCCTGTCTGCCTTGTGGACTGACGCAGTAGCCGCACCAAGACTATGGGAGTATAGACCTCGCCAACGAGTTTCCCATGTTGGAACAATGGGTCCAACGCCTGCTGGCGTTGCCTGGCGTGGAAAAGGGGCGCCACGTGCCCATGCCGCATACGATGCTATCTTACGCGGGACTGAGTGAGGAAGAGATCACTGCCAAGGTAGCCGACGAGATCAAAAGGTTGCAGTCAGCCATGTCGGCTGGGACTAAGTAGCCGAATACTGTTAGGAAAAGATCCGAAGTGGGAGAGCGGCACATACACCTCCTCCAGGAATTCAATTGTTAGTACGGTTACTTTTAATGAGAGATTGAATACTACGTAGACTTATCAAGACAGGATGACGACGTGGCAAATAAACGCTTATCACTACCAGTAGCCATTGGCTCGCTAATTATGCGAATATGTGGCGCACGGCAACCAGGCGACTTAGCTATGTCCGAGAAGTCCTTAGCGGACTTTTTCCAACTCTGATAACAAATCCCGCCAAATAATCCGCAAACATGATGTTCATGAGTCCAGTGGAATAGGCAACAACCTATGATTGAATACAAAGCCTCGCTGCGCTCCACTCATGTCAGACTTACCTCCACGCCGTCGTCGTTTCATGCAATATTGTAGACGAAGAAACATTGGCTGCGCGCAAGTTGCCACCCGACTGGGAAAATAAGCGTATTATGGTGATCTCCTCTTAAGGCTAAGGCGCACAAAACGTAGCAGTTTAATTGGCAAGCTTGTACCTCAGCTCTATGTTGCCGAAACGCGCCTCCAGAGGATAGGTAGGTAGGTTGCATCCTCATGCACAGCTGCTAGAACCAAAGCGGCTGCATAATGCGTACACTTCGCATTGTCACACCTTTCTTCGTCGTTTCAGCCTTTCGAAGAGTCTACAAGTGCTTAGGGTTATATATCTCCGATCATTCAAGGAGCGATGGACTCTCGTTATCCAATTAGACTCACCACTGCCCCCTTGCACGGGCTGTTCTAGCCTACGGGGGTATAATGTGTGAGTGGGACGCGTGGTGTGTCAGACGAGGCTATCCACCAGTGTGTCTATGGTGCGCAGATTCCATAAAACGAGCTCGAGAGTAAAACTGTGTACTTCTTGGCGTTATATCTTACTCGCATGCAGTCTAGTAGATGCTCAAAGAGGCAAAATCGACCAGGAAAGGCGTAATGATACGATATATACGGTATCTTGCCGCAGCTTTGGCAGAAAGAGGGAAGGGCCGACGTCAGAATAACCTGTATCCCTAGCCCGCTTAGGCTACTCCGTCACAGATCGATTAATTCTACCCCGTTACTTTTGCTGTATTGTTTTAATAAAATAATAGCTTGGCATCCCACGTGTCTATAGCGGTAAGCCTTTTTAATTATAGTATAACTATCCGTAATTGCTAGCTAAGTTAAAAAGTTTTAAATAATTAAGTATTATTACTTATATTTATTATAGTGTTCCACCTGGCACACTGGCGAAGGCAAGGCTCCTGTGCTATATTGTATGAAAATCTAAAGTTAAGGAAGGAAGGAAGGAAGGAACAAGTCAACTATCACGCAAGCAAATATTTAAGTGTGCGTGCGGAGTGGGGAGGCATAATTCATAATTCTGTAGTACCAAGAGCGAGTGTCTAAGATAGGTAGCGTAAGCCTTTAATCTAAGTCCAGCGGCATCTTGCTACTTGTGTCAGACGTATCGCTTCACCCATCTTAGGGAATGTCCTATAGGGGACCTCCCACATACGTTCCAACAGTTGGTGGTGAGGTACGGGCACCATTGCGGTCTTATAGTGATAAGGGAAAGTTTCCGTCTCTAGTAGTATTATGATAAGTAGTGAGATGAATGTAAATACCTGTTCCTCGTGTCGTATCTTGTAACCACGCGCCCGCAAATCTCAATCAGTGGGCCGACAATGGAGTTCAGTTTCCTAGCTACGATGCATCAGGCCGAGATGCTACAGAATGCCACCCCTCAGCAAATCGTGATTTTCCTCGCTATTGCCATGCCAAGCATATTCATGCTAATGCGTATGCTGCCAATGAAACAGAGATACGCCGCTGCTCCCATTGCCTGCATCAACATTAATGAGCCAAACTCGGCCAAATCTCTCAAAGAAGCACGCGAGAGATTTCGAACTGACGCTATTGGCATGCTACAAGAGGGATACCGCCAGTATAAAGGAAAGCCGTGGTACGTGCCCAGTCCTTTGGGGGAGCGCCTGATGCTTCCAAAGAAGTACGTGGAAGAGATCAAGGCGGCTCCAGTTGAAGATGTTGACTTCGTGGCCACCTTTTACGAAATGTTTGAGGGCAAATACACGACGATGGGGAGTCGGTCTACACTTCACCCGCGAGTTTCAAGAAATGAACTCAATCAGAATATGGGTACGAAACCCCTGTGGCTTTTCTCTTTTATCGCGCATAATCGCTTACACAGCGTCTTTGCAGGATCTGTTCTGGAGCCTGTTTTAGAAGAAATTCAGGAAGCCTTCTTAGCTCATTTGCCGGCTACCAACGGTCAGTAGTGACTTTCTCGAATCTCACTCGACCACTGACAGCTAACAAGAAATATCAGATTGGCAAAAAGTGGATTTACATACGGCTATCGTTCAAATAGTGGCAAGAGTCTCCTCCAGGATGTTTGGTGGTACGGATCTATCTCGAAGCGAGGATTGGGTAAAGTCGACTATCGACTTCGCCGTTGATGGTTTCATCGGTGCCCAAGCTATCAAGCAGTATCCTCATGTGCTACGGCCAATCGCGTCCAAGTTCATCCCAGCCATCACCAATATCAAAAAGCACCTGGAAACAGCTGATCGAGTCATCGTGCCGGTATTAAGGGCAAGACGACAGGCGCAAGCTGCGGGGTGGCCTGATTCGGGAGGCAAACCTCCTTCAGACTTCTTGCAGTGGATGCTCGGCGCAGCCGTTGGCGATGAACAAGATGACTCGTACATCGCTCTCATTCAGTTAAAGCTTAGCTTTGCAGCCATTCATACCAGTGCTGCTGCGCCCACGCAACTCCTCTACGACCTCTGTGTTATGCCCGAGTGGATTGATATCCTGCGAGAAGAAATCGAGTTGGTGAAACAAGCGACGGGGAGCATCTCTGACAAGCAGACGCTGTCTAGACTGGAGAAGCTTGACAGCTTTATGAAAGAAAGTCAAAGATTCAATCCATTGCTATTGAGTATGTCCAGGCGTGTCCCCTTTCAATTTCTCGGCTCTGCCCCCTTTATCACGTCTGACTTCCGTACTTGACACCAAGACTTCCTTACTATACAGAGAGACTTGTCCTGATAGAACCTCAAACATAGTCACTTTTGAGCGCCTGATCACGCGTGACTGGATATTCTCGGATGGATTCCGAGTGCCAGCCAACACGCAAATAGGCGTGCCTACTCAGGCAATCTCAATGGATCCCTTGATTTACGAAGATCCTGAGAGGTTTGATGGTCTGCGGTTCTATAAAATGAAGAAGACTCTGGAGAGCGAGAGTGAAGGCAAAGCTGATGTAGGCGCTATTGGGAAGCTATCCTTCACTAGTTCTAACCACGAGAGCATGGCATTTGGGTACGGAAGACATGCTTGCCCAGGACGATGGTTTGCCGGTAACGAGATCAAGATGATTATGATCTATCTACTGGAACATTATGAGTTCCGCTTGCCAGGTGGAAAGACTGGTTGGAAGAGTAGGCCGCAGAGCTTGGGTGCTGAGACTCAATATCTGCCGAATCATGAGGCTGTTGTCGAAATGAGGAAGCGACAACTATAGATCATGTATGCTAGTGTACTAGGAAGGTCATCCTAAAGTCACAATAATGTTTTCCTTTCATCGGCAATGCAGTGATGGCGTGTATATTTGGTGTGCATCATGGGCCATTCTCTATTGCGAAAGCATCAGAATAATAATAACAGAATTAGAGGCAACCAAAGTACTTCTTTATATTGCCATGTTTGGAAGATTAAGTAAAGAAGCCCTGGAGTTATTATTAATCGAATATCCGCCATGGCGATTTATGATATTCTTGGTGAATAACTGCTATGGAGCTGCCAAGACTTGTTGGTGCGGCATGCAGATGGAGATAGTCCTTGTTAGTCAGTGATAGAGTCACGAGGACTCCGCCATGCTGCAAGAACAACTAACAATGGAAGGGTTAATACCTAGCGAGAAGGATTAGGCTCTTTAAAATCAAGTACAAATAAAAGGGTTGATTCTTGATTGAAAAGAAGAAGAAACTAAGGACCTTTGAGATCCTAGAGAATTATTAGCTGAAATTGACTAAATTCTAAACTTTTAACATTAATAGCCTACCTGGGTCTGCCACTAATTTCCTATTGATAGCTAAACATACGCCACTTTGGCCGTATATAGTTAAATTAACGGCAAGGGCTATACCTCTGCGTGACTTTAGTATGCATCTTGGCTGCTAATAACTTAATAGCGTTGTTTTTTATTATAATTAGGCTATTATGAAAAGGTACGAAGGACAGTGTTTATAAGCAACCCCGCACAACATCAATAATCCGCTTCGCTTAATTACACTACCAGTATAACTAGTACGGAGGTCGGGGCTAAAGTCTGCGATATTTTTAGTAGTAGTGTACAGTGCAGATTAGAAATAGCTGCCGGTTACTTGGGCTAGGGCCCCTAGTTTTGCTGTAGCTAGCGGTAGCTTTAAGCCCAAACTACTGCATGCTAAGCTGTCAGACTGTATATGCTTTCTCTGCACTATGGGTCATTGCCAAGAATATTGCAGATTTCTGGCCCCAACCTCTGTATGTTACCTAGAAGTTCAAAGGTTATATAAGCACTAAAGCATATAGTTGATTATGCAAATAGACACGTTTTCCACTTGGTATAACTTGGTGCCACAGAATATAGGACTTAAGAACTTGAGCTGGCTGCTTTGGCTGCTTAATTGTAACTAATGTATATGCTTTGTACATGCGGGAAATTAGTGGCATCCCCAGCTAAAAAGGGGTGGGCTAGACATCAAGCCCTTGTCATAGATAGGTTGGTATAAGAAAGGGTGTGGAAGTCTTTGGTATAAGTTACGATTGGTTCATACCTTTCTTATCAAGATGACTGCATACTTGCACTTTGTGCGCAACGCTTGACTCCCAGTAGACATGTTGGCAGCTTTGATATTCACACCTGTCAGATGGGGCTGATGACACTGTATGCCAGTGCAAGGGTAATGCACCGAATCAGCATGCATCAACCAGACGCACCGTTCTATACATCACCTGTATAAGACATTGCTTTCCCCTTCCATCTGGTAATAGACTTACGTGAAGAGTAAATGAATAGGAGTAGAAAATTAGCATCCGCTAGCTATGTTTGGAATTGTTAAATTTAATGATCAGCACTCTGATCCCCAATTCATCAATCGCACAGAGCACTTTCATGGCGGGAGCTCGACGCAAAGTCTCGCTTGTGATTCATGTCGGGCCAAAAAGGTATGTATATCAATATTGACTGTCCTATACATGTTAATGAATAAGTATGGTGCTCATGCTTGAGAGCAGGTACGATGTACATGGGGACGAGACGGCTGCACAAAGTGTGAGTCTGCGGGAAAAGCTTGCAACTATCGGGCAGCCCAGACATCTGGCGGTCGCCAGAAAAGAAATAGTCATCGCTCCAAAATATCACATCGAGGGGAGTCGTCAACAGTACACGCTCAGACAACCTCTGCTAGCCCCGACTCAATCTTGAGCTTGATTTCTCCTCCGGCAAAATTAAGCTCGCCAGAGCAGTCCCCGGTCTACCCATTGTCTAGTAACAATCTTGAAACGGCTGGAGGCTCCAGATTCATTTCCAGTGCTCTAGATCAGGCAATGCTTAGCGGCGGGGCCGAAGAGCAGTCGGCCTGGTCTGAGAACTTTCACAGCACGGTCGAAAGCCGCAGCCAAGAGAGAGGGGGGGAAGCGGTGCCGGATCACATCATGAATAACGAATATAACATGGACGATTGCGACCTCGATCGGATTTTCACAGATACGGACTACTTCATACGAGATTCGGACTCGTATGTTTCCATAGCTCGTGAACCTATTGCCCCTGGTTTCAATTTGTCCGAGAGATCTGAAGCAGGTGATAAGTGTCAGTGCCTGGGCCGCATTGTGACTCTCCTTGACGACCTCGACACAAGACTTGGTACAAACATAGCATATTCAACTACAAGCGACGTTCTCCTATCCTTTGTGAAAGCATCCATCAGTAAGGCGCGGCGAATCATAATATGCAAAGGATGCCGTAGCTCAACCGAGATCACGGCACTTCTGACACATGTTTGCGAGAAGTTGGCCCGTCTTATGGAGAGCATCGCGCTGCCGTTTCTGCAGGGTCAATTGACTGCCAAATCCATGATACGTCACGGTGCAGAGGAGCAGCGGAACCAATCAGAAGATAGTGACTCGTCCGCGATCGTCCTCTGCGGTGGGTATCCTGCTGATGCGACAGAGTGGGAGTCAGTAATACGCACTTTGGCGTTGCTGCAACTCCAAGCCTTGTGGGAGTTGATTACGAAGCTGAGGAGACTTGCTCCCAGACAGCACTTCATACGATTGCAGTCCACTGAGGCCAGAACACAGAGTCTCCTTAGGAGACTTCGAAACCGCATTTCGGAGACGCCATGATGAGTCCCTCCTGTTCTTGGATCTAGATTTTGGACAATGGCTGTTCATAGTAACAGGTGCCGTTTACTGCACCGTTATACAGACTAAAGCACGTTGGAGAAGGCAGTTCTTCTCGAAATATTGGGGACATCATCACGGATGGCACGCAAGAACTTTCGGTCGATGGTGTCTGTCAGATATGTTACTGGGTCGGCATTGATACCTGTCACTAGTTCGGATTGAGCTGACGCTCAAAGACTACATCATACCTGAAGTTTAAGAACATTCAGCAAGGAACACCAGAGCCAGGCAAATCTGCCCGAGGATCTTATCACGAGTTTTGCGATGGTAAGGGACATCCTCGGTCCACAGCAACGACGTCCCTCTTATCCATGTCAAGACGATGTAAGGGTATTTGATGGATTTTTCAAATCCAGAACCAAACACCACCAATCTTGGTGACCATGCAAACCCTCCAACTCCAAGGCTCGTCAAAATAGCGGCCTCGTCCTTAATGGTGCGGGTTATGGCTTTTGGTTCTAGGTGACTAGTATACAACGGAACGCGTACGGCCCAGATGCATTTATTGGGGAACTTGACAGCATATACCCGACGTATTTTCCAGAGAGAGGGCTCTAAGCCGTGTCAACACAAAAAGTGGCTGTTGTGCCGCCGTGACGGAGAGAATTAGCGATTTTAAGAACATTCGCTGGGTCGATAAGGTTCGTAGACATGCTCATCTTGCTTAAGAGGTAGGAGGATCTTGAACTCGGCTATAGCGACGGATTAACATGCGGAGCGAAATTTGAAGAATGTGGAATACTTCTTGTAGCAGGAGCAGGAGGGATACGAGTAGATTGATTGATTGATAGATTTTTAACGTGGGGGACGTCCCTTTGGAGGGCAAACCACGCCTCCTAGAGCCATACATCACAGTGTTATAGAGGAATCTATGTTATTTTACATTATCAAAGCCGCGCACATGCCTATCCACGCTATAGCGGTAATCATGATCGCTAGTAATCCAACCAGCGATATCATCTTATCAATACACAACCACGATTCCGCTAGAAGAAAGACCCTAATCTTGCCGCTCGACCTATGAGAACTGCAGTATTCTGGTAAGCACACCGTTCCAGTAGCTGTCTGGTGTGCATCGAGACTTGTTGTGGGTGAATTAAGTGTTTTGCCTCTGCCAACGGGGAAAAACCAGCTAGTGGAAAAACCCGTCAGAGTTGGGTGTGATGTGTAAGGAAAGGCCGTCTGGCCATTGGGCTCTGCAATGAAGCCCATCCTCACTGTAAGTCGAGGTCCTGTTGTCGACTGGACCAAGCCGGGTTAGAAAGGGGCCGTAGCGGGATTCGAAGCTGCTTGGACTCGTCGCCCACTGCACAACGAGTCCACTGCCAGGCGCATTGTAAGCATTGCGCCATACGGCCGAGGGATACAAGTAAACGATGGTGTACTCCAAGTGCAACTCGGCCAACAAACTTGCAAAACCCAACGTCAAGCCTTGCCCCAACCTTCCCACACCTCACAAGATGGAGCATTGCTACACAGAATTATCATTGTTGACAGTTATCAGAGGAGACGTGAATCTATGTGGCGACTGCTGGTGAAGTTCAAAGCTCCGATAGGAACCGTCATTCGCAGTGTTATCTGGACTGGTGGCATTATGAGAAGCTAGTTTCCTTTTATTGTGGCTATGACTACTCCATTGAGTACTCAACCAGAAGCATGGATCAAGAAGTTAATGGGTGTTATTCCACGTTGTTTAATTCTGGTATTGGGTAGGGGTTGCCTAAAACCCCTGCTGCTGCAGTGGCTCAGGTCCCGCAGGAGACAATCCCGATTGATTGGGACCGAAGATTCGGCAGGACTGCTTCACTCGCACCGCAGCTTCAGTGGTCAATACCAGAGACATGCTACCAACTTTGATTTTGACGAAGATATTGCAAGATTACTATGCTGAAGAACCTAAAACACCCTAACCTAACCTTTAGTTAATTAGAATTCTAAGTAGAATTTATTTGTTTTTGTATAGGGGTGCTCGGGCCCGGTCCAATGGCAGAAAATAAAATTTATTTTTAAAAAAAGAAATAAAATTCATTTATTTAACTTTTGCAGCAAGCAGTGCACTAACATATAAAAACTTAGTAATTATAAAAAAAAACAGCGCAATTTTAATAATATTATTTTTAAACAATTATAACTATAAAAATATTGTTATTGTTGCTTTTAAAATTTAAAAACTTAATTATTTAATAAAAGTGCTAAATTAAAGCTTATATAAAATTTTATTACTTTTTTTACATTTTTTTTTATAAAATTTTATTTTTTTTTTTTTAATAAATATATAATAATACTTTTATATTTTTTTTTATTTTTATTATATATAATATATAATAAATAAATAATAAAATAAAAAAATAAAAAGCTAAAATAAATACTTTTTTAAAAAACTAAATAAAATTTTTTTTTTTTAAAGTAAAAAAAATAAAATTTATTTTTTAATTAAAAAGTAAAATTTATTTATATAATATAAAAAAATAAAATTTTTTTTTAATAAAAAAATAAAATTTTTTTATTTAAATAATAAGCAAAATTTTTTTTTTATTTTATATAATATAAAATAAATATATAATAATATAAAAAAATAAAAAAATAAAGCAAACGCTTTTTTAAAAAACTAAGTAAAATTTTTTTTTTTTAAAGTAAAAAAAGTAGAATTTATTTTTTAACTAAAAAATAAAATTTATTTATTAAATAAATAATAAATAAAATTTATTTTTAAAAAAAAAAAAAGTAAAATTTATTTATATAATAAAAAAGTAAAATTTATTTTTAAAAAAAAAGGTAAAATTTATTTATTAAATAATAAATAAAATTTATTTATATAATATAAAAATAAAATTTATTTTTAAAAAAAAGGGGAGTAAAATTTATTTATTAAATAATAAGTAAAATTTTTTTATATAATTAAAAAATAAAATTTTTTTTTAATAAAAAAGTAAAGCTTTTTATAAAGTAGGTTTTTTTATATAAAAACCACTTTTATAATTAAACTTTAATATTTATTATAAAATAAACTTTTTTTATATAAATATAAAATTATTATATAAAATATTATTAAAATTATTTATATATAATTTTAATTTTTAAACTTAAAAATAAAAAATATAATTAATATTAAACTTATATATAAAAATAATAGTTATTATATATAAAATTTAAAAAAATATAAATTATATAAACTTTTTAAATAAATATTTTTTATATAAAATTATATATATATTATTTTTTTAATTTTTAAGTATAATAAATTAAAATTATTATAAAAATATTTTTTTTTATTTTTTTTATTTATAAATTATTTTTTTTTTTTTTTTTTTTTTTTTTTTTTTAATATATAAAATATAATAAATAAATAATAATATAAAAAAATAAAAGGTTAAAATAAATACTCTTTTAAAGAACTAAGTAGAATTTATTTTTTTTATAATAAAAAAAATAAAATCCTTTTTTTAATAAAAGGTAAAATTCTTTTTTTAACCCAAGGGGGGGAGGGGAGGGGGGGTAGAATCCTTTTTTTAATTAAAAAGTAAAACTTACTACAAAATAAGCTTTTTTATATAAAAAAAGCTTTTATTATTAAATTATAACTTTTATTATAATTATATTATTATAATATTAATATATTTAAAAAATAAAAATAGCATTTTATTTATTTTTTATTAAAGCAAAAAAAAAGCTAAACTATTATAACCTAGATTTAAACTAAAAACCTTTAAAATTATATATTAAATATATTATTATTATATTATTAAAGCTATATTTATTAATTATATAAGCTGATTTAATTAATTATATATTTTATATGTTATTTTTTTAAAGCTAAAGTTAATATTAGTTTTTTTTTTTTTTTTTGTTTTTAAATAATTAATAAACTGTTTTATGTTTATATAAAGTTAATAAATTAGTTATTATATTTAATTAGGGTTGAGTACAATCCGTCGCCAGCCGCCGCTCCGGTTTCCCTTCTCCACACTTTCGCCATCGAAAACCACTGCGGTGGTTCGGCTCGTGTCACGCGAACCGCCGTCAAGCCTCGCGGTCGTGTCACGCGAACTCGAGCGATCCCCACAGAAACTCGACTGCGCCCAGCGAACCGCTACGCGCCACAGCAAACTCGAGCCAACTTTGCTAGCTAACGCGATCCGGCATGCCCACGAATAAACGCCTAGCCTCCCCTATTCGGCGTTGCATCAGCACCATCCACCCGCTACGATTGTCGCATCGTCGCATCGTCGCATCGTCGAATCACTTCCACACTCACTTCTACTTTCGCAACCTCGATTCCTCCAGCAATACAAACCTCATTTCTATGCACTTTGCATTGCCTTGTGCAAGATGAAACGGGCTATTCAATGACTCTGGTTGCACCGCTTTACTACTACTCCTCGCAAAGTTATTCAGGTTGCAGTACAGCGTGTCAATGTGAACCAGAGGTGGCGCAAGGACAGAGGCCGCTGTCTTGCTCATCCCCCGCCACCACCGTCGCATCGTGTCCGTGTCGCATTATCATATTGTCGCCTCGGCCCGCGTTTGCCAACTTCGCCACTTGATTCCTCTCCTAATACAAAACTCATCACAATTCTCATCGCTTCAGTTTATCCAAGATACAAAGAGCTATGAATTGATTCTGGCTGCACCGTTTTACCACTGTTCCTCGTGGAGTTATTCAGGTTGCAGTAACTGGCGACCGGGTGTTCATGTGAGCCAGAGGCGGCGCGAGGTGGCACTGGGACACCCACGTCCACCTTTGCAGCCTTGATTCCTCCGCCAGTACAAGACTCATCACGATGCTCCCTTCGCATTACTTTGTGCAAGATGCAAAGCGCTATCGAATGATCCAGGTTGCACCACTTTACTACTACTCTTCGTAAAGTTATTCAGGTTCCAATACAGGGTGTGCGTGTGAGCCGCAGCCCGTTGGGAGAGCGGGAGAGCTACTATGATCTAGATCTACGCGCCACCACCCACGGTCTATACTCCACCACTTATACGCCACCACCTACCATCGCGCCTAATATATCAACCTCGTAACCTTCATTTCTATATGAGCAAGGAATCTATCCCGATGCACTTAGGACTAATCAATGCAGAACTCAAAGCGCTATTCAATAGTTTTCATTACACCTTTTTATGAAGCTATTCAGGTTGCCGTACAGGGTGTTGCTGTGAGCATAAGATAGCCAGACAGGAGAGGGGCGTTGTCTTGCTCGTCGAAGCCTCTACCCACCACAACCGTCACATCGTTGTATCGTACGCCTTACAACTGTTATTCCTCCAGTAGTCAGCACTACTTGATACAGAATGCAAAAAGCTATCAAATATTCTTGGTTGCACCACTTTACCACTACTCTTTGTGAAGTTATTCAGGTTGTAATATACAGGGTGTTGATGTAAGCCAGAGGTGGCGCTGGCACATCTAGATATAAGACAGCCGGGCGGGGGTTGTTTTATTCGACGAAGCCATCCGTTGTCGCGCGCAAACATACACACATTCATTAACCTTACAACTTACAACTATTATTCCTCCTGTAGTATTCCTCTAGTAATCAGAATCGTTTGATGCAGAATACAAAGAGCTATTAAATCATCTTGGTTGCACCCTTTTACTACTACTTCTTGTAAAGTTATTCAGGTTATAGTAACCGTCGATATAAGCTAGAGGTGGCGCTAACAACCGTCGTATTGTCGCATCCCACACGCACACACACACATCCATCAACCTGACAATCGTTATTCCTCCTGTAGTATTCCTTTGGTAGTCGGCATTAATCGATACAGAATACAAAAGGCTATCAAATAGTCTTAATTGCACCATTTTACTACTACTTCTTATGCAGTTATTCAGGTTGCAATATACAAGGTGTCGATGTGAGCCGCAGGTGGCGCTGTCTAAGTATAAGACAGCCGGGCTGGGCGGCGGCGTCTATACTACAGCTGTCGCATCGTCGCATACTGCACGAACATACATCCATCTATCAACCTTACAATTGTCATTCCTCCAGTAGTATTCCTCTAGTAGTCAGCATCAGTCGATACAGCATGTAAAGGGCTATCAAATGACTCCGGTTGCATCCTTTTACTACAGCGTTTCGTTAAGTTATTCAGGCTGTAATACAGGGTATGAATGTGAGCCAGAAGCCCGTTGGGAGAGTTTATACGCCACCACCCACGAAGCCTCCCATATCTCAACCTTACAATCGTTACTTCTCCTGTAGTATTCCTTCAGTAGTCAAAGTCAATTGATACAGAATCCAAAGGGCTACCAAATGATTCTGGTTACACCCTTTTACTGCAGCGTTTTGTTGAGTTATTCAAGTTGTAATACAGATGTACAGGGTGTGAATGTGAGCCGGAAGCCCGTCGGGAGAGTAGATCTATGCGCTACCACCCACAAAGCCCCCCATATCTCAACCTTACAACCATTACTTCTCCTGTAGTATTCCTCCAGTAGTCAAAATCAGTCGATGCAGGATCCAAAGGGCTATCAAATAAGTCTGCTTGCACCCTTTTACTACAGCGTTTTGTTGAGTTATTCAAGTTGCAACATAGGGCGTGAATATGAGCCGGAGGTGGTGCTAAGAAGGTATAAGACAGCCCGGCCGGGGAGGCGTTGTCTTGATCCACTTACTACAACCGTCGCATTCGTCGTATCGTGCAACCGTCGCATCGTCGTATCGCGCGCGCACACATATATATCAACCTTACAACCGTTCTTCCTCCAGTATTCAGCGTCAATCGATACAGGATGAAAAGGGCTATCAAAAAACTCTGGTTGCACCCTTATACTACAGCCTTTCGTGAAGTTATTCAGGTTGTAATACGTGCTGTAAGCCAGAGGTGGTTGACCTAATGCACGCCCGACGCGACGCCACTTGGTGGCCATGCAGCTGTTTAATTGTGAGCTTGTGCTACAAATTAGTAGAACAACTTGAATCGAGTTCTACAATACTTGGTTCCGGGTGTGTCGCGGATGCACCTATCGTATAAACATTCATTTTCTTTGGGTTTTAGTATGTGTACGCCGTGTAAGAGCCGCGATCTAGACAAGGCTAAGCTAACGGATATTGAAACTTACTCACCTAGGTTGTAATACAGTAGGCGATCTCTAGATTAAAACATCGGAAGATCTGATACTTTAACTACAACTAGAAAAAGAAAGCTGAATAAACCAGTTTGGAGTTGAAGTCGTTATAAGAGTTCTAGACTTTTAAAAACAACTTTATTTGCTTAACTAGCGAAACAATACGGTCGGACGTACTATGGTGATCTTGACTTGGTTGCTAGCATTGACGGGAATTCGCTGCAGTTGTATGCGTAGTCAGAATACCGCTCATACTAAACGTTATAACTAATAGTACCTGAGGCTGTAACAGACAAGTCCAGCCCATTTTATAGAATGATAGTGCTGTAATTGTTGCTGTTAATACCAACCCAGGCAGAAGCAGAGGCAGATCTTCTACTTCTTAATACGGCGCTGGCCCAGTTGCTCGAGTACTCGACGTTTTTGGCGGTCTCGTCAACGGCGACGACGCTATAGACTGAGCTACATCTTATACTTAAGTAGCCAACTACATTGGTAGATTAGTACTTATTATTATATCTTCTCTGTATACCATGCAGCAGTCTATTATTGTTGGTAAGGATACTGCAGACGTTACACTTCTTCTCCAAATCTTTGTAGATGCAGGACTCGAACATATTTGCCTGTATCACACCGTAACATATCTGTTCATTGGTAGACTATGTAAGCAGGTGACGCTCTAGACGTGCCGCGTTGGGAGTTGATATGTGGCCGTCCTGGAGCAGGACTTTTGCAAACAGAGTCGTTTTTTCTATCTTAGTACTCTTAAACCCTGCGAACGAGCGATACACTACTCGAGTGTAATACACATCCACAAACCTGGCGTTACGTAATGTTGCCAGGAATCCGTTGTACATATCCAAGAATGTAGAATGTCTCCATACAGTCGGTGCCACAGAATCCCACCCCTAAACACGCTGGTCGCTGCCCCCGGCACATGCAGCATAGACATTCCAACTGGACACATCTGGTGCCTGCCCACGACACCTCCATCCGCAACTGGACTCAACCTATCAGAGCAATACGCAAAAGTAGTAGTACCTACATGAATAATACTGTCATATCTGCTCAGCGCATACGACCAGCAGTCGTACCACTATATGGACGGCAACACACGTCCACACGACGCAATGTATAGCCCCACATCTTCTAGTGATGGTAGTATGCCTGCGCGTCACAGTAAGTTCTGGACTGAGGACAACGATGGGACACCACCACCGGACGCACCCAAATATGACACAAGCGCATAGGACCGCGGCTCTGAGCCCATAGTGTTGGGCAGGTCTGTGTATAATCTAACGTCACTGGGTGCATGGTTAGTGAAGTGTACGCACGTGACGTACGAATCGGACTGCACTATGTATACAACAGTCCAAAAACTGGCGTACGCGATGCAAGGGCTCCAGAAGCGTAAAGAGCACCTGGGGTCATTCCCTACCGATCCGTGCCCATAGCAGGGTATGCACCACATGCAAAGACACCGTCCAAGGACCAGTGCGTAAGCATAGCAACCCTACTCAGGTCCAAGGAAATGTGCAAATCTAGTGTGAGTGCGCTGTCGGACAACATGTGTACCTAGACTACGAAGTATGAGTACGTCATTGATAGTTGATATTATGATACAGCATTATAGAAATGGCCTTTAATAAGATACGTACATTCTATAACATATACTCATATCCTTAAAACAAGCACAACTTCGTTGTCCAGTAGTACGTGCGCATGATCTACAATAACGAGGTGTACCAGTTACGGCACCACATCAGGATGCAGCAAGTGCGTCGTAAGCCTACTATCTAACGCCAACATGCAACATATTACCTACATCTCACTCCTTAGCATATGCTATGTAATAGTATGCAGTAAAGATACCGACAAGGCAGTTAACGGGTTTGTTACAAATGGTGTGGACTACACCGAGATAATCAAGCACTGGATATCCAGTACCTCTAGCGATTCAAGCAAGACTATCAGCGCCACACAACACCTGTTGGCATTAAGCGACGAACCCGCTGTAGGCGACGTGCGTACCAGCATAGCCAGTGTTATAAGCAGTATGAGCTAGTTACGTGGTGTTGCGTCTCTAAACTTCACCTAACTGTGTTAAAATCGTGCACATCGTCGCACCGGTTGCAATGGCGTCCACAATTACTAACATAACCACTAAAGCCAAAACTAGACCATGAGATCCGTACACACTATCCGACGGGGTTCCCATTCAACAGCTACTGCCGAATAGCGTCCAATGGCCATTCCGTACGCTGGAGTCTCAGGATCACACGCTGCTGGACAGAGCCGCAGGGAGGCAGCTCAGTACCGGTCAAGACAGCGAGGTCGTACCAGGACTACATAGCCGGGCGCGACGAACATGGGAGTGAGTGTTTCGGTCATATATGCCAGAGCCTTCCATGCCGACTTCGAAGGCAACGAGATGCAGATGTTCCACGTGGCACTGCCAGAGTCCATAGCCGAGTGTGAGAACTGGCGGCGCCTGATACCCAAATGCATTAGGAAAGCAGAAAGCTTAATAACCAGCTAAGTCCTTGCAATCATAGCTCAATATCAGCTTGGTCTTTTACCAGACGGCGGCAGAGCCCTATTATAATCTTTTGAAACAGGACGCGTCGTTAGCCGATCTGTATCCTGCTGCTTTTGACTTGTTAATCGGTCCTGTTATCGCTCTTATTATTAAACCCGCAAGTCTCTTTGTCTGTGTTAGCAGAGTAGTGTAAGTATGTGTAGCTGCGATAGCATAAGTTTCGCTAAGCTTTTTGACCAGTCCATAATCCGTATAATAGCTCCTAGACCAGACTAGAATCATCTTTAGCAGCACCCAAGCTCCAATGCAAATATCCAGTAGTTTATGTACACGACAGACGTACATTAAAAACCAATTCAATAGAATATCCGCGAAGTTACCTGATATAAATAAAGACTTATCTGGAATCGTGTACGAAGTTAAATAGTACCTAAGAGTCTATGTTCTGTAGGAACATGAAGGGCTAGACCCCCACACGTATTCGTGGTCACGTGACTATCTTAACGTCTTGTGGCACCCTAAAGTGCCTATGGTGGCTAAGCATAGTGGGCCCTGCCCACCACCTGTATCTACCTAGGTACCTATTTCGCTCGTTTAGATTGAGAGCCTCCACATTTCAACCAATTAGCCAGCTACTCATCAGATCACGAATCTGCTCAATTCCCTGTAGTCTCCTGTCACGACCATGGCAATGTAGCGCTAAGTCTTTTTCATGCATTGCGAAAGCATGACATTTCTAATTGAGAGACGGAGTCAAATAGCCACATGATGTAATTTAGAAATACCAGACCAAAGTTGCACATACATTTATGACATCGACAAAATATACTTAGATATATATTTTACTGCAGTATGTGTTTAATTTAGCACTTGAAGATATAGGAAGTGTGTAGTTTTAACTGCCTTACCTTCGAACCTTGTCGCACGCTCGGCTAAGCGCCAAAGACTCTCGAGTCCTCTGACTCGACGTTCTGTGTGCTATGTTCCACCTTATCTTTGACTGCAAGGGCAGACTTAGCGGCCGGCCAAGTATATCCTCGTACTTGATTCCTTGTTTAATCCGCTTACTTTTGCGTATTGGCGTATTGTGATTTCTGCGCTATTTAATTTTTGATATAGAAGACGCTGCAAGATGCGGAGACTAAGGAGTTGCGTGGGATGTCGAAAGCTAGAGCCGCGTTGCAAGTCTTGCTCCTCGTATTTCATAATGCGGACGACGTGATATGTCTAACTTAACTCCTAACAATAGCTGTTAATTCAGGGTGGCCGAAACCGGTGACCTTTTCCTCGTTACTGGTTATGATGTATACATTTATACAGTGTATACTGGCAGAATCAGGTACAAAAGGTGCTGCCAAAAGCAGTAGTCGCTCTTTCTCGGGGACTAATGTGGAATGCAAGGCGGTAAATATTGCCGTCACCACCGAGCCCTACTTCTACGTCAAGGCTTAAGCCCTCGTCACAAGCGATGTTTGCCGTAGGATCGAAGGGCCAGATGAGTTGGTAAGCGCTGTAAACACCGCTCTAAAACAGCCACTTTATTACATGTACAGCCATACACCCATACCTCTCAATCATACGTGGCACAGCACATCGCATCACCAGCATTTTTATATAACACAAGGAGACAATAGCATCATATGTTTGAAATCAGAGTTCATTCGTTACGTTACGTATCTAACGTCCAGTAGTTCCTTACTCAAGGAACCATTCCTTTTAAAACAAGCGCCCTCTAATTATCAGCCAAGCAACCTTTGTCTGTCAAGCGATCTTCCTGTCAGCCAAGCCATCTCTATAGCCCAAGGTGTATACCATGCCCAGCCGAATCAACCATAGGCCATAACCCAGAGGCGAGCTACCATAGTACAAGAACAGTTAGAAAATGAGCCTCAACCGAAAGCGGTCAATTCGAGCATTAGCTCGTCGTCATCTTGCTCCTCTTCCTCCTCCTGGTCTTCTTCCTCCTCATTCTCCTCATCCTGCTGCTGCTCCTCTCCTTGCTCATCCTCCTCCTCATCCATATTTTTTAATTCGTCAATCAGTTCCGCCTCCAGTGCGGCTTCCTCCTCCGCTGCACGTTTGTCCTGAATTAATAGCGCAGCCTGCAAGACCATTACTCTGGAGTCTCTACATTCCGCAATCGTCTGTCGTAACATCATGAGAACCTTTCCTAAGAGGTTTCTTCCCCATTTCGACGTCAAGATTCCATCTGTAGGACAGATCTAGAACATGCTATTACGCACGTTCTTAAAGCGTTCTCCAAACGCTCCGATACCCCAATTTTTATCCTTAGGAGAAGTGTATACGAGCGCGCGTTGTCCCGTGCTCATCAACAGCATCAGGAGTTCTGGGTTCTGCAGGAACTTTGCCACAGTAATGACCATAGCGTCGGCCTCAGCTATCGCCGCCCAGCGGCTTCCGCCGTCGCTTAATTGATACGTATTCCTAAGTTCCTGAGCCTCTTTAGCCGTCCGCGCCGCCAGGATCTGCTTTTGGATTGCAGCGTTTAAATCATAAGGGCTTGACTTGCCCTTGTACCACTAGAGCGCATGCTCCGCCGTTGCAAATTCCACTCCTTTCATCTTGAAGGGTAGAGCGTAGTCCCAGCTGAACGGACTCTGCGGTCCAAAAAAAAAAACAAATTCCGTTGCAACCGCGTAGTAATTCTTAAGATCACGATCCTTGGACCAGTAAATTAAAGGCGCAGAGCTTCCCGTAATAACTACATCCATATTGGTCTTAGCCTGGCTCGTCTTCGGCTTTTTGCTCTTGTTGTTGGGTTATGTATTGGACTATGCTTCTAGCTGCCGCTTCTGCTTCAGCTCAGTTTTTGCAATAGTGTTTTGTAACTGTTTGTTAGTTACCGTTAACTTTGGGGTCTGCGTCAAAAAAGATGAACTTGTCAATAGTGTAGTATTCGCAAGTGTATTAAATGGGGGTTGCTGTTTAAATAAAAATCTATAGGAAAAGGTCTTAACATCTGGAAACAGCTTATCCGCGAGGGCAGTCTTGGACAACTTCTCTGAACCTTTGCTTAATGCACTAGGGCTGCTAGCAGGTGTTAAATTGTGCATGCTCCGAATTGTATCGGCCAGTGTCTTGGTCTTGGACGGCGTATCTAGCTTGTTAGAACCTAGAGCTTATCAGCACGCAAGGCCTGTTTAAAATCATATAATCTATGCAATGCGTAGAATGCAGAGTTGCGAAGCACAAAGGACAATACATACCAAACTTGGAAGCAAATAATACGCAAAACGCAATAAAGCCAGCTCTCTGACTATCTGTATGTAGCAGCTTTAATTAGCATCGGATAATACAAACACCAGCAACGTTACAACAAAGAGGACTTACTAGCAACTGATGGCGGCTTTTGTAGCGTGGTCTTAGGCTTGGCCAAGGGTTTTAGTGTAGCCTTTGGTATGGCCTTTGGAGGAGCTTTTGGAGGAGCTTTTGCAGCAGGTTTGGGAGTTGCCTTTGGGGGGACTTTTGCGGCAGGTTTGGGGGCGGGCTTGGGGGCGGGTTTTACAGCGGCCTTCTTCTGCCCAGCCGCAGCTTTCTTCTTGCTGTTCATAATAGCTTAATAATCGAGATTGTTGAAAAGGTCTGCTTGCTATAGGAGTTGTATTGTATCCTTTTCGAGTAAGAGTAAGTAAGATTAAGTAAAGGCAGAAAGCTTACAAAAAAGGAATCTACAGGAAAAAAATCTATTTAAGTACTTAAATGTAAGAGTTGCTGTAATTACGCTTAAAACAATACAAATCAATAAATAAAAAACCAAAATATAGCTAATTTTAATTTAATTCATTTAAGCTATTAATTTCTGTAAATTTATTTTAATAATCTACTTTTACTTTTTATTTATTTTGTATTTTTAATACAAAAGTTCATACTTATTTTTATAAGCTGTATTGTTAAGCGTTAATATTACCTGCAAACATTAACATTTATTTGCCTTTGAGTTTGGTACAAGTCCTTAAATTATATACAACTTAGGTTAGTAGGTAGGTACCTTGGTACTACAATAGCGCAAGGTACATAAATATTTATGCAGTCACATGTTTAAAACAGGTACTTATGCAACTTATTACTTATACATAAGCCATACATTATTTAACTTTTTAATTCCCTGTGCTCGTATAAACAACTATTAAAGCTATCGAAAAATAAAGCAACTTAGATAGCAGCGTCAAACACCAAAAAAAGTTATCATAGTACGTATAGCTCTTAAGTAATTTATTCATTATAAGTAGGCTATTTATTCAATTGTTCATGCCTCCCTCATACTAGCTAATCAATCAGCCAACCAACTAATAAACTAAGCAACCTCACAACCAACTAAGTTAACTGCTGTTTCATCCTATTCCTGAATCTAGTATATATGTGCTAGTGTCTATTGACCATGTCTTCTGTTGCTTGGATGCCTGGCCTCTCTAGGGCCTGCCTCTCTTCTTTTCTATGTTCTGCTTCTTTACTTCCTGCGTTCGCACATCGTCCTCATTGTCAAGCTCTTAAAACACTAATAGCAGCTTTCTTGGGTCAATGAACAACCTTTATGCATTATCTTCTATCCATGGGAGTGATAGGATTCTTTCCTAGTCCTTATTAACCGGCAACGTGCAGAACGCACCTAATAGGTCATTCATAGTAATGCTCTTATAGTTAATGCGCTGTAAGGGTAGTGTTAGTAGGAGTAAGAGTGGTAGTGGTAGTGGTAGTGGTAACTGAGGATTTATGTCTCCGGTGTTCTCTCTTAGAGTCTCTAAGAAGCTTGCGTTTATGAAATCGAATGAGTCTAAGAGTTTTTAGAACTCCAAATCTTAAGTCGGGGCTTTACCCTTAAAGTATGAGAATCCTACATCAGCCGTTTCATTAGCTTCAGCTATTGGTAACAACGCCGCTGTATCCGCGGTCGGCCCATCAATGTCACTCCCACTGGGTGTGACAAGAGGCGCCTCTACGAGCTGCTCGATAGCCACTTGCCCAACGAAGCTCAAAAACTGGGAAAGATCCTTTCGCTCGCTCTTACTCAGTGTAATAGATTGCCCTTTGCTGTCCGTAAGCTCCACCCAGCCCATATGTTTTTGCTGTAGCTTGCAATAGAGCCGGGCAATCTTGTACGCCACCATTCGTCCTAGCGCGCCTTTTACTCTTGCTACCGCTAGATTTTCTTTAAATATCCACTGGGCAAACGACCTCCAAAGCAGCTCACACCTTGCATTATTGTGAATAAGCTGCGCCGAGAAGAACTTCATTTTGGCCGGCCTAGGCTGCACCGTATAGCCTTTGTTCGCTTTATAAAGCTGCATTATTATATTTATTAACTGTTTAAACTGCATGCTTAACAATGGAATATATGTAGATATCGCCATATTGCAGGCCTTGGTGCAAATTAACCCAAAAATCTCTTTAATTCGTGTTACCAGCACTTAGATTAGCGATTGTTGCTTGCTGAATAAAGTAAAAAGCTGGTTTTGCTTTATCGACTGCTGCTGTAGCAGCAATGCTTCTATGTTAAACCTTAACAGCCGCAAAAAATTAACAACTCGTTTATTATTTGTTAGCCTACTAGCATTCTGCATTGTATTCCCCTAAGACCCTAAAACACCTTTTACGATCATATGATCTCGCGAAAAAAGATAAGAAAATTCAAAACTTACAAAAAGACCAAAGGCTGTGTTAGCACTATTATAAGGAATCGCTTTTCAGTTGGGTACGCCTGACTAAACGTATTAAGCAGCAACACTAACACTAGCGAACCGTTGCAAATCTAGCGCAGCCAATCCACCCGTGTTCTTGGCGTCGAGTACTTAGCGTCGGTTGCCGCGCAATAGCTCAAATGCAATCCACCGTCTTTGATCTTATCGAGCGCCCTGTCCATCTTTTCTGCCGTGCGAAAGTTTCTACCATCCGCCCTGTCCTTGCCTTTGTTGGCCTTCTGTCCAAACTGTATGTTTCGAAGCCCCTCCAGCCCCCAACTAAGCCCGGCCATGTAGCGCCGAAGTATGCTGAGTTCACCTAGGCCTACATCGAACGCCAGCGTTTCATTAAGCATCGGGATTAACTTGGCCTCTGCCGCATCGGGCAGCCGCAGCATAGCATCGTGCCGCAACCTTAGCTCCGGCGCGAGCTCCACATCATCCAACAACACAACAGGTGGAGTGCTACCGGCCTTATTATCTAATACTACATCCGCCATTGGGTCATCGAAAAGCGCATCTATCGATCGCGACGACTCGGGTCCGGCTTCAATCGAAAACCCAGAACTAGTCTCAACCCCATTGGCAGCCCCATTGTGCTTCACGATCGAGGTGTATCGGAGTTGTCGCATAAGTAGTCGATCACGCGCATGCTCGACGTCCGCCATACAGCCTGTCACCTCCCAGCCGCAACGCTCACATCTTCCAGCAAACGCTTCCGCATCGAGTGCGTTATCTTCTGCCGTACCCTTCCCAGGTGCCAAGAGTAAGTAGCCAAGCATTGTTCTTAGATTTCCCGTCGGCAGCTTTGTGCCCGAAATAAGTAGGCTGTCGTAACGAAGCCCTCTTAACATCTTGTGCCAATCGCTATTTCGGATGTCTTCAATAACCGGGCTGTCTATTACTACAACACCCCATTCTATATCCGCTTCTGGCTTAATTGCCAGCACCTTTACGTAGGGTGGTTTCTCGTGATTAGCGTCATCACTTGCGTCATCGATTGGACCATTAGCAATATTATTGACATTATAATCGGACCAAGGTGTGCCCGCTATATGGGCATCCATTCGCTTCTTCTCTTCCTCTAATAACTTGTCCGCTCTTTTGGTCTCAATCACGAAACATCGCTTCTTAAATAGCTCGAATGATGCAATAAAAGCATACGTCCCAGCCTGTGCACAATGCGATTAGCCACCTTTTTAACAGTAGCTCAAATCAAATCGCCTAATTTAATCACTTACTTAATCGGATCCGCCAGCGTTGCTAGTAACTAAGCCGAAGAACTCTTTCACGCTTGCCACCGTTGTTTGTTGTTGTGTAAGCTCTCCCATCGTGTCAGCCTCATTCAAAGACCTAAGTACCATAGGCCTCATCAGATTCGGGCTAATATGTTTCCATCTGTTGAACGCCAATGTAACTAATCCTGCTCTCGTTAGCATAAGAGTCGGCTTGGGCATGTGCTGGGCTTTTCCCTTCTGTCCTTGGGCTATTATTACGTTGCTCTTGTCCGTCCCAGGAGGGACTACCCGAAGTCTTACTGCTAATGCGTCAACTGCACTTCTGCTTGTTCAAGAGTCGTTCCCATGTAATGCTAAATAAGGCCATTAGCAAAGCTTTGTAAAAATATGCATTATGTCTACCGTGTCATAATGGCCGAATTTTATTACGCTGCCCGGCTCCGCTATTATTCCATTGGACTCGCTAATACCGCTGACCGCAAAAACGTCTTCATTGCTCGGCAAATACTTGGCCTCGCCTAACGCCGCCATGGTCAAGTCCTACCATATCTGGTTTTTTGTTGCGCGATCTTGTACGCCAGGTATTATCACTGGCTGTTGTCGGTCAAGCTCGTCTTTCTGTGCGTAGTGGTCACGTTAGAATAGATGTGCAGAACAACACAGCTATCGCATAATAAAGCAGCGAAAGTTTACGATCATATGGTTCGGACGGGTTTTTGGGCCGAGAGACGCCGTTTTTGGGCCGAGAGATGGAGACACAAGCGGGCAAACAAGCAGAGAAACAGAAACAGAAATCCACTCACAAGTCCATGCCGCCTTTTCAACGTGTCAATCAACTCCCAATACTCAGCAGCCGTCATGCTCTTCAACTCCAACACATACTTATTGGAACGGCGTAATATAATAGCTGCTGCGCTCTTCATCGTTTGAAAATGTTTAACCCGGAACTCCATCTGCTCTTCAGGAGAAGACAACGCAAATTGAGCCCAGTCGGACTTGTGTTCTGGAGGGGTAATTCCTAAAAGATCCTTTGGCGGCAAAAAAAAGGTATCGCCCATCAGGTCAACTCTGGCTCCAGCACTGGCATCAGTCCTATCTTCAGCGTCTTGTGGGGCCCCTTGTGCTAAAGAACCTGGCACTTGCGCCGACATTCCTTCTGTCCATCTCTGGGCCTGAGCTTCGTTCGCCGTCCATTGATAGCAAGCAACGGGCGTATACTTCGTGCGTCGCTTATTCCCCATGAACTGATATTCTCCTACCGCCCGTCTTGTAACAGTTCGGTCTAGCATCACCTTTCCCCTCGCCCAATTTTCTAGAGAAAAGCCCCAATACTGGGGCAGATAACTCGTGTCGTTATCTTCTGTAAATCTCATTTTGTCCGCCAACATAATACGGTATATTGTAATAATTTAGATTATGATCATGTATTTGCTTTTCGATTCGGTATCACTATAGGTTAGTAGCATCCCAGGACTTTTCTCAAAGCTTCTCGTATGGTAATTTCTTGCGTCATCTACCTCGCTAATAGCCTGGTAGAGCAAGGCATATTGTACAAGCCCATCCTTGACTTGTTTTTCTGTTTGGCCTTTTTGTAGTTCTTTTATGGCCGCTAGATATAGTACAAAAGCATGGCCAACTAAAAGTTTCAAATGTTAGCTGCTACGTACTTCCTGGCCTTTTCACCAATCGAACTAGACATTGCTACAGCATAACTTACTAAAGTTATCGATATAATAGTCAAAGTGCTTTGCGTTCTCAAATCGCAAAAAATTCGCTACTTAACCACTACAAGGCGCCATATTCGTTATGTCGAATATCTAGATATCCACCAATCCAGTCTTCTCATAAGACTTCATGTGCTATTGCTTTTCATTCTTAGTCGTGTTTTGGAATCTTGTAGGAACTGTTGGAATATATTCTTCTGCCTCTAGCCACCATTTTAGACAACCTGTGTGTCCTTTTTTAGCAAAGACTACTCTCAGGTCTTTTTCATCGAAGTCGATACCCGGCCCAAAGCGCAAGAACAGCTCTATTTGTTGCTGGGTTGGATTGAATTTTCGTTAACTCTTTTTTCTCTTTGCGCCGATTGGTGAAGCAGCGCTAAAGTCTATTGTATAGGAGCAACAACTTTTCAATCTTTCGAAATTGCAACTTAATATAATTAAGAAAAGCAATATGCGGAGAATAGTCGCTATATAAGCTAAAAGTGAGTGAAGGGCTTGCAAAAAAAATAATAGCTGTTCCGTCTTATGGATAAGTGAAAGGGCATAGGGTGTTCGCACATAAGTTCAAGGAGTCTTTAGGATCATAAGATTCAAAAACTTATTACCAAGCACTAATCGTCTTGCTTTAGTTATGCCGTTTATTCTATTTAGACCAACCAACTCTTAACACAGTTAACCTATTGCACAGTCAATATACTAAACAACTTAATATTTATTCTATTTTTATAAATATCTACCGATATATAAATTAATATTTATGAATCTAAGCTACAGAAAATCGGGTTATTCTTATAGCTTAATTTGATATTTCTATTACGGTATCTAGATTTTCCCAAATAAGTACAAAGTATTTATTTACTTGGACCTTTGCACATTCCCACTTCCTTTCTTCCGCAGCTCTTTTCGCCCAAGCCTACGCCAACATAGCCCTCTCCAACCTCAATTGAGCTGTCGTGCATCGCAAGTCCTCTCAGTCTATCGAGCGCCTCTCTGGCCTCCGAGTTGAGGCATATAATCCTGAAACCCCCTTGTGCTTCTTTTTCGGCTCGTTCTCGTACCCCAAACTACATCAGCCACCATTCTCACTTCTCATCATTCCACTCACAACATGTCGGCCGCTAGCAGCTCCAAGGCCAACAAGCCTTCGGGCAAGAACACGGCCCCGGGCAAGAACACAGCTCCGGGTAAGAACACAGCTCCAGGTAAGAACATAGCTTTGGGCAAGAAGGCCAACGCAAAGAAGGCTCCCCCAGTGATTCTGAAGGATTACACTATTTTGACCAAAAGCAAGAAATCCTACGATAGTAATGAGCCTCTAGACAAATACCTCGCCGCTAGCAATTTCGCCCCCCCAGCATGGTGGCCCAAAGGTGACAAATGAAAGTTCAAGTCTCCAGAATTACCTGTTGCACAACCGGATCAAACTACAATATATAGCAACTATCGGAGAACGTAGAAAATAATAATCGCAAAAGGCCCCAACGATGCGCCTTGTGTTATGTTCCTCGCATCCAAGTTCATTTCTAACTCTTATAACGCGTTGGCGCTATACGTCGGCCTTAGAAATAATCTTCAAGCTACTCAAAAGCTAGCATATTTCCTTAACGTCGCAAGTAGGTTGAGTCCCCTGTTACAAGCAGAGCACTATACCGCCTCTCACCACCTCCCACCCCGAATCGTTACATTAAATCAACGCAAAAGCATCCTTGCCAGCGCTTATACATCACTAACCTGACTATTACAGCTGCTGAAATCATAGGAGCCAGCAAACAAAGACTTCAAGAGATTAACGCCGATCAAAGCACCTCCCAAAAGCCGAACGCTAAAAAACCTAGTGACCTAGCAGCACCAATTTCTGCGGTTATAACAAAAATCGTTACTAAACTGGCAAAAGATATAAGTGTTATTCAGAAAACCGTAAAACAGTCCGACTACTAAAGTAAAAACAGCAATATTAAGACCAGAATAGCCTATACAGAGGCTCAAGTGGCGCTTCAACTTATGAAGCGATTTCCTAATCTATTCATTAACACTTTGAAATCGGCCAAATTGTGCAGATTAACGCGCTCCCGTAAGCAGCAAAAAACTTATGTTGCTCGTTATTCTATGAACAACTAGTACAGAGCCATTTTGCTCTTCAGAGCTTTTATATCACGTCGAAAAAGCAACATGATCCCGCATCTTATCGAGCCCACCTTGCCTAAAGCGGCCCAAAATGGAGCTTCGACGTATATGCCCCACCTTTTGGACCCAGAAACATACATAATGCTAAAAAACAATGGCTCTACCGAAGTTGACGGGGCAGAAGTTAAAGAGGACAATAAAGAAGAGGAGCAAGAGGGAGAAGGGGAGCAAGAGGAAAAAGAGCAGGAAGAGGGAGAAGAGCAGGAAGAGGGAGAAGAGCAGGAAGAGCAGGAAGAGCAGGAAGAGGAAAAGGAGCCGGGTGACAAAAAGGAGCCGGGTGACAAAGAGCCGGCTGATGAAGAGCCAGTTAACAAAGAGCCGGGTAACAAAGAGCCGGGTGATAAAGAGCCGGGTGACAAAGAGCCGGTTGATGAAGAGCCGATTAACAAAAAAGAGCAAGCTGAGTCTAATAACCATGTGATGCTGTCCATTAAAAAAGATAAAGGGGAGTCTCCCCCCAAGAATCTTAAGCGCAAGGCCAAAGGTAAAGGGTTGGCCATTGATCAGCAACCATCCCACGTCCCTAATACACCTTCTACTTCATCTTCTCATATGCAAATCTACTGGAGCAAGCACGCCAAGCATATTTAGAACTTGCGGGATTTCGTTACTACATCAAAAGACGACTTAATCGAAAACCTAGCTCATAAACACTAGGATACGCTAAAAAGTCTGGGAAACAACTTTAACCGAGTTAATTGGGCCATTAATCTAGTAAAAAGTGTAAGTATAAACTCGTTTAAAACTATATGATCTCAAAAGTTTCTTAATATATTATTTTTTATCTTGCCTTTACTGACTTTTTTCAAGACTCAGCAGTCCAGTAACAATAACGACGAACCTAAAGATAAAGTTCTCCGCGACGGCAACAACCCCATTCAACCATTTGTCCTTGACAAGGATGATTTCGAAATGGATTTGTCTTGAACGTCTTGGCCTGCCTGCCTTAGGGTTTGCCACGGGTGCTTAATAGGCACGCGCATTGCTTTCCAGTAGCTTGTTATCAAATGTTGCAAATGTTTGCAAAAAATAGTAGCCGATAAAATGAGTCGCCATTTCCTACGTGCGCAGAATAGTAGCTAATAAGATGCGTTGCTGTTTTCTACGATTAGCATGTTTATTTTGTCTGCTGGTTATATAAAGGATTAAATCTAAGGTTGCAGCTGAAGTAACAATTAAGGTAGCAGATAAATAGCCTCACTATTTTTAGCACAGTAGTTATTGTTTTATTAAAAATACTTCACTTTAGGTAGCACAATACTAATACAGCATAATACGAATTTATTTTAGATTCCTTCGGACTTTAATTCTTTTTGCTAATTACAGCCTGCTATCTTCTTATGTTAACACGCAGCTATTCATAATACTCCAGCTGTTATTTCGATACAATCATTATCTTAATGAACTATAAGGCGCAACGCACATCTAGGAAAGCATGACACTTGCCACTTTGCCGCCGATTCGCACTTTTTGCGTGTAGTACTAACTACATATTGTACCAAGTCGCAAAATTGCCAACTATTACCACTTCTTAAGGAACTATACATTTTATAAATATTGCAAAAAAAAATACTATAGCTTATATTTATAAATTCAAAAATATATATGTCCATAATTATTTAAATGCCTACTACATATACCTTAATAATAACTCCCACACCTCTCTCTCTCCCCTTTCTCATTTTTCAGGGCACAACATATTTAGCCATAACTGCGCCACATGACATAAACTGAGTGGCTTGCATGTGTTAGGGCTTGCTAAGTCTAACCCCATCCCACCCCACTTGGACTTGGACCCCGCACATCTCTTTCTTTTCGCCCCTTACCTCTTTATTCAAGTTAGATCCGCCACTTAGCTTCTAACCCTAGCAACCCCAGACTCCATCCCTGTCCTGCCCTATCCATTAGCTCTAATCCTGTCTGGGGTTTTATTTATTAATTGTCATTAGCTAGCTTCCTTCTTCATTGTCTAGGATCTATTTATGGCACCATAACCCAACCACCGCCCATTGTTCACTTAGAATGGCGCAAGGGCTTGGCTCTAGTGTTTTGTGCTAATCAAAACTGTCACAATATTATCAGAAACACCGTATCTTCCATAAACAACCACTTCAGCAGAAAATGCTCTGTTCCTAAAGATTAATTAAGTTAAACAAAAGATTGGCTCTGTACACAAGAAGCCATCGCTCCAGAAGACTCCCGCACGTTCCTAACCTGGATGCATAACCTTAGATTCAATAGCCCGGTTAAGCCCTTCCTATTTTTTCCCACACTGCCTACAAACCAAGCATACGGATGCGAGATCTGTGCATACGCTGTCAAAGCAGCAAATAAGATTCGACAGCATCACAGAACTGCCCACCCAGAAGATCCCGCACCCAACAGCTTGCGTTTTGCCAATGTCCAAGTCATCCAGAGTGGCCAGCAGGTTCGCTATATCCAGGTCGTACACCGAACAGCAATCAGTACTGAGTCTGCAGGCGGTCTCCTCGCCCGCCATCTCAATGACGACCTTACGAACATAGCTGTTAACACTATCACAGCTCCTTCAAGATCAGAACCTAACAAATGGCTAAAGAGACTGCGTTTCAATGTCCATCTCAAGGAATACAATCTTGCCGCAATGGCTAGTTTGGTTATACGTAACCACAGTGAGAGGCTCGCCCTTGTTATTCGACACCTTAGCGCTATAGCATGGAGGGCTCGAAACCTACTGGCTTCGACATCTCTTAAACGTTCTCAAGTCCTTAAACAGCTAAACCAACGCAAGTACTCTAAAATTCCGGTCCAAAGCTTCAACTAGGACATTTAGTCAGACACCCTTACTAAGTATATAGCGTTATGGGTATTAGTGCTCGGCTACGCAGACAAGATTCGCAATTAGCACTACGAATGCACTCCCCTCTGCCAACTTACTAAGGAACAGAACTTGGCTATAGTCACAGCGCTGGACCTCGACTAGAACACTGCACTCGAGACCGAGAAGGACGCAGCCGTTTTGGACTTGGTCTAAACCATCTCTAGCCAGCAACTTTGCCGCTCGCCCTTTGAGAATGTTCTCGTCTCGGCCTGTGCAGTACTGGCCATTGACCCCCGTGATACCTCCTGGCGCACGGCACTCACCTACGAGTCCACTTACTTCTTGGCCTTTATCAAGATCTTCATTTTGATGGTCTATCTGCGCGCCACTGCGGCTATTGATGATCAGACCAACGATCGGCAACAGCCCACATGGACTAGTAAGTACATTCCCCTTTTGCAAACAGAATCTTATGATCCTGAAACCCTGTTATTATTTATTGGATGCTAACTTAGTAGCAGATTTGCCCCTCGAAACCACCGATCCTTTCAGTAACAAGCTTGACGCGATCACGAAGATAATGCAAAGCGTTATGTATGTTAGCGAACAGGAGAGCTACGCCACCCCCATGATGTAGCTTAAAAACACGCAACTCATATGCAAGGAAGCTCGGATGACCGCTTCCCGCCCACCACGGGTAAAGTGGATTAAGCATGGCCAGCTCAAGCTCGTTTCTCACGGCACAGTCACCTCCACGGCCGTCCTGTTTAAACTCATGCACTGCGCTATTAACAAAGCATTGCAGGCCCTTCAAGTCCTGCTCATGCAGCCTTCTACCGGCTCTCACGCCGGCTCTTACGCCAAGGGCCCAACCTACAACGCACCAGTCCCCAGCCTCGCGAACATCTCTAATAACAGATCGAACAGCATTCTACGCCACTCTTTTCTCGAACACTCTGCCAATCAGGAATAGGTTGCCTCCGCTCGCCTTCACCTCATCGAAAAGGTCGATGCCGATCCAGCTCGAAAGCATAAGTAGAAGGTCGGCAACAACATCAAGCAGCCGACGGTTAAGACATACAAACAAAATCGCCGCAACTTCTTGCAAAAGCTAGCCGTGGCCATCCATCTCACGGCCAGGCAGCCTTCGCAAAGGATGGAACTCCAAGGCATCCGCTGGCAAAATAGCCTACAAAGAGGGCTTCGCAATGTAATAGTTAGCAACGGTCATGTCGGAATCTGCTACTTGTAGTACAAGCAGCGTTGAACATTAAACCAAGAACTGCCGGTCTAGCGCTTCTTACCTCCCCAGCTCGGCCGCATTCTCATCGTCTACTTTTCCACGGTCTTGCCCTTTACTAAGTGCTTATTGCGAGCTACCGGGAATAAAGACAACTTATTATATCACTTGTTCTCCAATTAGGCCTTGTACAACTCTTCACAGGAGATTAAATTGATTAATAAAAATACCCTTTTGTTGGACCCTATGGTCAACATTACCAGCCGGGTCATCGCACAACGCATCACTATTGCCAACTATTGTCACATTGCCATCGCGTTTTGCCGCCAGTACATGCATAACCAGACCCTCGAAGCCATCCTCGGCGAAGAGGTCCCTACGGGTTAGAACAAGTCGTCCTATGACAAGGGCAACAATAACATCGCTAGCATCACCAACACGCAAGCGGCGCATTCTACTGCTGTTGCCATAATGGTGTATGCAAAAAAATACAACACGGGCGAAAGATTTAACCAATTCTTCCGAGCTTCTGTGCACTAGCACCTCATCTTTCACCTGGACAGCACTGCCCAAGGAACAAAACAGTTCCAAGAGCAGCAAGAGGGCAGCGCCGCCAACAATAACCCAGCGTTAGAGGAGCAGGTCCACCATCTCGTCTCGCTCCGCCAGCTGACCACTGAAAAAAACATGCGCGCTATGTACTAAAAAAACAACATCCACATACGCAACCATCAGGTCAAATTGTTCCAGACCATCGACGAGGTCGACAAGGTCGTATACATTGCAGGCACCAGGGGTAGAAAATCCGTAGCCTTCACCCTGCCAGCCTATATGCAGCCCAACGGTTGCAACATTATTATACAGCCCACGCGTGCCTTGCAACAGGATACATACGCAAAGCTTTCAGCCATAAGCATCAGCGTATTAATCTAGAATCCCCAATCGGAAAACCAAGCCTCGGCCGTTATCCTGGTCACTCCCGAGGCCATGGCACGACGGGAGTGGAAAGGCTTCGCGCAACGGCAGCGGCTGCACAGACGTGTCGACCGCATCATACTCAACAAAGCTCAGGAAGTGTTGCTCGCAGACCAGTCTTAGCGAAGGCAGCTTCTCGACATCCGGAACGACATGGATCTAGTCTCATGTCGCCAGCTCTACCTCACAGGCACGCTGCCGCCGAGCGAGCAGGCCGAATTCTTCAAGCGGCTCCGGCTGGACCCCGACACTGCTGTCATCAGGGCCCCCACGGTCAGAGAAAACCTGAGATACGAATATGTCAATGCCGATATTGAATTCAGCTGTCCTGACTTAATCCAAGACTTGATAACCAAGGTCACGGCCCAAGGCCAGCGGGCCATCGTCTTTACCATGTCCAAAATCGACTGCAACCTACTGGCGGCCAAGCTGTCCATCCCGCGATACCACCGCAACATGTCGCCAAAGGAGCAGGCCGAGTCTCTGGACACATAGAAGACGAACGCTGGGGCCATCGTCGCTACCACCTCTCTCGCCGTCGGCGTCGATTTTGACGTCTCGCTCGTCGTCTGTATCGGCGCCTTTAACATGTTGCTCATGTGTCAGCAGTTTGGTCGAGCGGGACGAAACGGAAAGCCCGCGACATGTTTTCTCGTCGCGAAAAGGTCCTCATTGAAGGGCGAGCTACGCCAGTTCGCAACGGCCGCCTGCAAGCGAGATGCCATCTCCCGGTACCTCGACGGCAAGCCCGGTCCGTGTAGGTTCCATCACAACGCATGCAGCACCTGCATACCCCATCTCACCAGCGCCAGTGCTCCAAGCACATCCAAGCCCGTCTACGCTGCTATACAAAGGTCTCAATCATCCAATATACTGATGCAGCTGCCGCAGACGTCTCCCGTCATGCCTTTGACGCCCAACCCCAGCAGCAGCCGCCAGGCTGGGCAAAGAACATATAATTCTAGATAAAGCCAGACCTCTGTTCCAAGCACCGCCTTGCCATCGGTCCCTAGTTTTGCACGGCCACCGTTTGTGTTCTCGTCGCCTTCCACCTCGGCGTCGCCCACATCATTGCCACCGACAACCACACCGATACGTCGCGTAGCTCGTAGGGGCGCACCACTCCCGAGCCCCCCGTCGCCCACTTTTAACGTGAGCCTAGCAACACGAGCTGCAATCCAGCGATCATTATCAAGCAGCGCCACTTTCTCCACGCCTATAAAACAGAGTTCAAATAATCCATTTAAGTCGTCGAACACCAGCCCACGTTTCCTGAAAGATCTTAGTAATTTAGACAATATCATCAACAAGATTAAAGAAAAGGAGGCACGAGAACTGCCGATCCTTTCCACTAGTTCCAGACTCGACGACTTGAACCGGCCTGCAACACGAATTCAGCAAGAACAAGCTCAGGTTCATAGGGAGGCAAAAAGAATAGTACAAGGGGATAAGAACTTGTCTATGCTCACGAAGCTGCGTAAGAAATTAGACCTATTCCTTGATTCCGCCCCATGCCCCCGCTGCCTTTTCTTCACCAAGGAAAGAAAGATGCACTACATAAGAAACTGTCGCAAAGCTGCCACCGAGACGGATATTGCAAAAAGGCTTCTCAACGCTCTCAGATCTTCTGGGGGTAGCTTGGCCAGGAATGCCGGTTGCTTTACTTGCAGGATGCCAAAAGCATGGTGTGCCCATTGGGAAAATGGTGTGACCATTAGTACCAAGTGCTAATGGAAATTAGCAGCGTTCGACTTAGCCGCATTGTTTCTGGCCAATTATCCAAGCGAGTTTGATGATGCCATCATTCAACTCGGCGGTCCGGGCCGTCTATCGACGCAAGCAACCAGTAATGCCGTATTAGCGCCGCCTGATGACCCCATAGGCATTTGGCTCCGCGATAGCACATCGCTAACAGGCAAAGTCCGGGTCCCAAACCTGACGCTTGTCGTGGCAGTTCTGGTCTCTAAGTTTTGGCCGTGAGGCTTTTGTAAGTCATTCAGTCCATTCATTAGATTAACACATGCTAATTATCATTGTCGAATTAGACTACGATTTAGGAAGTACGGACCCGTCAATTGAGGTCGTCCAGCATTACACTACCCTCGTTGTTCTCTTTTCAGTATATACTGAGTGTGGTCGGCTGTCATGCTGTTGGTGGTTTGAGTTGTGACATGTTGACGAAAGGGTTGCGGGTAATGAGTTTCAACATCCGTCCCTCTCTTTGTGGCTCTGAAGCGTCATATTCAAAATGTCGACTTCAAAATGTCGACTTCAAAAATGTCGACTTTGGACGTCTTATTCCAACAATACGAAGGCCATCTCGTCCCTCGATCGTTTGCCCCAGCTTAATCCATATCAGCTTACCTCTTGTCTATGACACGTATTATTAGCAGTGGAAAAGGGATCATAAAATTGAAGATGTATCAGACGGTATCATGTGCTACATAGTCACAAGTCCATAGCTGCATATTAGTGACGAATACAATGGCCATCAGTTGCGCCGCATGAATCATTATCACCCACGTATGCAAGTTCCTCCATGTCATTTAATGTCAGCATCATTTGATTAATAAAGTGACTTGTTCTTGTACCTTGTTCTGAAGCACACTTGAAGGTAGTCAGGGATATGTAGTTTTATAATATTTTTTTAGGAGAGTCTGAGGCTGACGGTCGCGTGGGGCATCTATATCAACCTGCTGGATTAACCGGGTCGATGTAGTATAGGTGGCTGTTCATACTCGAGTACACGTTCGAGGGTCAGTTCAAGGACCTAAGCGAAATAGATCCTGACACGCCGGTAGGGTCCATCGTCTTTTTCTGCTCCTAACTGACTGATAGGTCGTACATACCGTTCAGCACTGTCATCTGCTGGATGCCGTACAGCAAGGAGTTCTGGCAGAAGATAGGGGGATGTCGAGGGTGCGGTGGGTGGACGACCGGCAGTTGCTCTACTACATAGGCGAGCAGGTTGCGCTGCAAACGCTGTGCAGCGCTGTTCACGCCGGGCTAAATAAGACCGAGGCACCGCTGGACTACCGTAGCTTACGAGGTCGTCCTGTCCAAGATCTTTGATAGCTTGTCGTTAGAAGAGCCCAAGTGATTGTTCGCTACTTACTTATAGAACAGTTAGCTGTAGCCCGGCGCTCAGAAAATGGCCACGCTTTTTTACGCAGCACTTCGACGTGTCTTTAACTGTAGTTAACTACCGCCGCATAGCGATCGAGCTAGTGCGCGATCTTATCTCGACCTGTTGTACCGTAGAATTAATCGGCAGATGTTAAAACTACATGTAAGATCTACAGGTGACGCCAGCAGCACCCTGCTGTCCATACATAGTACCCCGGCTAGCTACAGTCCGCTCTAATCTTTTTGTACTGACAGATCAGCCCACTATGACACGAATTTCTATGTGTTGGTATGACCATGTCCAAGTTGGAATCGTGCACGGTCGATATAGACTACGGCGATAGCAAAGAAGGGGAGGCGGCGAGGCGGGGTCGAGATAAGTCAGGAGCAGGAGCAGGAGCAGAGATATGACGAGGAAAAGAAGGAGGCCGAGAGCAAGAAAAAAAGGCAAAGGCGAGGGCGAGGGAGATCACAGCGATGTCTTTAGTCAACAACCGGTGCGAAAGTGACGGCAAGGTGGCTCGGCCGAAGGGAGGGAGCTGGCTGTTCGCATCGCCCGGGGTCGAGGGATCGAGCGCGTCGCTACCACCACGCCGTATGCCACCCCGAGCAAAAGGAGCGTGTAGGATATATAAGCGAACGAGACATCGACATCAAGGACTCTGCACCAATCGTAGACCGCTTAACTTCTACGATGAAGACAATGTTTGCTGCTTTGACGCGGTTTTGTTTGCGCCTTGGGAAAAGGAATACCACCGTTAGAAGATGCGACGGTAAATTCGACCTAGCGTATTCTTTGCTGCCTTCTTAGTGCAGTAGACTCCGGCGACAGTACCAGTCATCACAATCACATTTTTATCATAACTCGGAAAGCTAAACAATCTCGCAATATGCGGCCGGCAGACTGTACCGTCAGATCTTCTGACGGTGGTTCTTTACCATCTAGGTGACGATATGGCAACCTGTTCTGCTCCTCATCTCTCCGCTACTGAAAGGTTATGGTCAACTCAGCCCACTGTGGTCGCCAGCTCGGCTAATTTTCAAAGCTTGCTTCTGATAAGTAAGCCGCTGACTCAATCTGCTACTACCAACACCTACCCTCATGATCGCAAAAGCTGGCAAACTACTGTCTATTTTATTGTTGTCAAAATCCATGTCATTTTTCCGCGTGAGTACAGAGACATAAGCAACAGTACACATAGCCAATGTCAGCCTTCTTAAAGTGACAGTGTCCTATGGACTCTTTGCAACATGTGACATAGACCACGCCTACCACAATTAAGTACATGATTAAATGATTTGCTAGACTCATATATGTAGAGATGTAGATTTTAATTTACAAACGTTTGCTAAAGTATGACGTCTGCGAAACACGGTGTTATGATACTCGTTATTATGGTGTAAATATTGATGATGGAGACTTAACTAGAGTAGAGGTTATGTCTAAGGTGGGGTCGCAAATATTGGTGGGGTGGACCCGCGAACCCCTCCATGGGTGTTACGTGGACCTTAACCGCCATTGGGTTTTAGGGCTTGAGAACTTCCTATTCAGGAAATGCCTAAAGGAGTGTTAGCCCACTTTGAACATTGCGTTAGTGCTACGACCACGACAATGAGATAAGTCAAGATGACGCACTGCAACTACTTAGTATGTAATATATTCAAGGCCCTCTACTGTCAATTCAAGACGGGCAGTACAGAGCGCAGGGCTTGTACCACCTACTCAGGTAGCGATCTACCAGGTTTAGGTGCTATGAGCGGGGTTCATGGCAGGGTATGTTCGTGCAAAGTGGTATGATAAGATGACCACTCGTTCGTACAATATAAGCACGCTGTTAGTACAAACACTTTGAATGCTTAACGGGACCGCAGGAAAGCTTCTGACTATCTCTCCGTACCATTTTTAACAGAATTTATTATTTGCGCAAAACGAGAATTAGAAATAAAAGCCTAGCAGTATAGATGTGTGCTTTCAAACTGGCGCCTAAGTACGTAGAACTACTCATAATTATACTTGCGTTAATATCTGTCGGAAGCCGACTATTGCGCCTTCTGACGAACGTATTTATTGGGGGAGCATGAGCGGTAGTCGAGGTGCGCTTTTAGTTCGCGGCTGTTACGCAGTTAGAGTAGGCCCCCTTGAATCAGGCACTCGACTAACTCGCTCAAATCCATGCCCTAAACATTGTTTGTTTTATATTAAGAGGCCAAGGGGGTAAGGGTATTGAGGCAGACGGGCCTACGAGACAGGGAGTCTAAGCCACGGGCTTATGAGTAGAATGTGGCACACGGGCTTGCAAGAACGAGGTTTACGTCGTAGTATTATCGCAGAAGAAGGCATATCAAGATCCGGTACTTGTTGGTGCAACCCGGCAGTCCTGCGCCCGGCCCAAAGGCCTTCGAAGTACGATTGCTGGGCTTGTTTGCCACAGCTGGAACGTGGTCCCACGAAACGAAACGTGCGGTAGCTTGGCCATAGCGTTTGTGTAGAAAAGTGAGGTAACGAGGAAAATCCCTTGCGCGCGTTCGCGACGAAGAGGGTCCTTAAATGCTAGGCCTTGTTGGGTTATAGAACACATCATGTTTTTCGTCCTAGACCATTGCGCTCTCTGTTAATCAATTCAGCAAGAGCATTATAATCCTAATGTGTTCGAAAGTTATATGAGCTGGAAATAAGGATGAAGCGATTACCTGATGGCTGAGTAGACAAGCGTTATATGGACCCAAGGCGCATATCCGGGACCTTTTGATGCAGGGCTTCAATAGTAGATATTTAGTTCAATGAGCAACAGTTCATATCCGAATTTGCTTAATTAAAACAATAAGTAATACGAAGCGAGATAAGCAAACTAAAGCGAACAAAGCGAGGAATGAAACTGGAGTCTTTACACATGACGACTCCAAATTGCCGCCTCGTACTACCTCTTTAATGTCCTAAAGATCATAAACCGAATATCCTATCAAGTCCTAGACTACTAGCCTAGCAAGAGTATCTAAATGATCAAAATACTTTAACTCTACTAGCATTTTACAGCTGCTTTTAACGTGATCATAAAATCTATTTCTAGTAATTTAACAGAAGCTGCATCAATTACAAGGTTGGGCGAGAGCACATGTCAAAGGGTAAAGGTAGCGATTGAGTTATGCTTTCATAATCAATATCAATATTTGTATGTATCTAAATGCAGGCATATGTACCTAGGTAGGCTATCCCCAGCGTAAGCAAACTCCAACATTGTGTCAACCCAATACATGCAGCCAAGAGCTTCCTGATTAGCTAAACTGGCTTCCAGATACGCCCACCGTCTTCTCCCAAAGCCTCTTTGCTCCTGCTTTCTTCTCCTTTGTCTTCTGCTCCTGTTTCTCGTCAACAATATTTCTCAACTCGTCGCGAAGCATCATCAATGAGATGCCAAAAAGATTGTCTCCCCAATTCTTTCGTCCATCCATGTTTTCTCGGGCTTCTACTTCAGAAACGCCAATACCCCAAACTTTGTCATAATCAATGGCCGCCACTATCGTCTTGTTTCCTGTAGCCAATAGCGCTAGTTTATAACGGTCCCAATTAGATAACGTGAACTTGCGTATCATGCTGTCGCCAAAAATAGCCATTCTCTTTCTCTTCCACTTATATTCGTCGAAGTTCTCGATGCGTTTCCTTCCCCAATCTATCGCACGTTTGAGTGTAAGACCGAGTAGTTTCTTTGCCAGCTCTTTGTTGCCCAGGAATAAGCCACACTTTCGGTAGAGGATATAGTGCGCTGCTGTCTTGAAGTAGATGTGCTCGTCCTTTTTCACTTGCATCGAGAACGTGGATTCGCTCTGAGGTCCGAGCCAGCCGTATCTATCTTCTAGGTTGCAAAAGAATATGTAGTCGTCGGGATTACTACTCGAAAAGATAGAGCTAATGTTCACTTTCCGTCGTCCGAATCGCTCTGCTCGTAGCACTCTCTTCTGGGCCGCTGTAAGAAGTACCGGGACGGTCATCAGTTTAAAAGCGGATAAACTAACTACGTCGGTCGAAATTACTTCTCAGCTTTATGCTTTGTCTGATACATTGCTCTGGGACTTAACAGGTGTCTTGGTCTGTGCTTGTGTTTTAACTTGCGTCTTGTTCAATTTCTTGTCCTGTGCCTTGTGTTGTGTTATCTTGCCATTAGCAACGGGGTTCTCAACTTGAACGGGAACTTTTTTGATCGTTGTAGTTGCTTTTGGGTTGGCTCTCTCTGCTCCTATATGCTGGTTGGCACGGACTAGACTCCCTTTTGGATCATTTGGTTGAGTAGACCTTTTGTCGGCCTTGGCTGTTGGCTTGACTTGATGGCTCTCGCTAGCATTAGGTCTTGTCGTCTAAAAACCCGGAATTCTTGGCCTCGCACTTGTCACAGGGGGCATAAGTCCAATTTCCCGCAGGTGTTAACTAATACCGAAGTCTGCCATTGCTTCAGTATCTCGTGGCAGAGTTCCCGAAAGCACCGACCCTTACCTTGAAAGTCAAACGGACCATGTGCCGATCCCACCAGGTCCCCCGCCTAAGGCTTCGGGAACTCGCGTCGCGGAGTCGGTCCAATAGTCGAATGACCTACTCAAGAACATATCAGAATCAAATAATGCTATAACAGACAATATGGATAATCCATCTGCTTTCATTATTACCTGGCTTCTTGTCCGGTGCCCCATGCCTTGCCCTCTTGGATGCGACTTCAACCTCATCCGCATCAGCAGCTCGTCGCTTCTTTCCCCTCGGTGGGCCGCCCGCTCGCAATGCTTCACCGTCCCCAACGCAAGCCCGGCCCCCACCGGCCGACCCCATGGTAAAAGCAATTAAAAAATAGAGAAATTAATATTATGTTCAATAATTATGTGCAATAAATACTTAGCTATGTGGCAACCTGCTTCATATAATGATCGGGTATGGTGCGCTAGGTCTGGCAGGAATGCATCGTTAGGTTTATTGTTTTAAGCTACGTAAATTAATACAGAATTATACAGCTTAAATTAATAAATCCAAGATTAGTATAGCTACGCGCACTTGGTTCTAATAATATATATATTCAGGTGCACCTAAACAGACCAGCCCATGCAGCTTTCCTTGACTAGTGATATTTTCTCAATAAATTCTTTCAACTGATTTTAATCATATGATCCTCAAACCTTCTTAAATAATTAATCGCAACTCATCTTCTCTTAGCCGCGTCCATCTACCGCAGTTATAGCAACAGCAGCTCGCCTTGCATTGCCCGAGAACTTTTGCCCGGGAAATGATCGCCTTGATCAGGCCATCGCTAGCATTGGCCACAACTTGCCGCCCTACTACCCCGTGGAGTTCGTAGATAACTTTAACTTCCAAAAGTGCACATCGAACCGCTACCTGGCCGGGCCTGAGGTCAGTGCCTTTGAGAAAAAATGGAAGAACCTTCTAAATCGAGGTTTTGTGCCCGTTCGCATTAAGATGGGACTGTTCGATGCCGAAAGTGCTCAGGCTGCCTATCTCGGCTTTCAAGGCCCCGAAGAATTGAATCAATACGTATACTTTGTAGATAACCCAGGTGAGTTAGCTCTAATCTCACAAGCATCTCCCTCGTATGTGCTAGAGTGCGCTTGTCCTTGCATAAAATGAATTAAAATTGCTTACTACTTCTTGATTATAGCCGCCGAGATATTTGGCCCACTGCGCAGGCACCTTACCGCGATAGAAAGCCCGAAACGAAACACTGTGTCCTTCATGACCTATGTCGTCGATCTCCGCCAATCACAATATAACAACTGGGTCAACAAAGTGCTCCAAGATCCCTCAAACTTCACCGTGCCAGCCTGCTCGGCGAATAATGCCAATAGGTCCTAGTACTGGGCCATACTCGCCACTGTTCTTCGGGGCCTCAAAATGTTCCCCCGTCTCCTTGTCAAGACAGATAATAGGATTCCCAGAGCAGAACGCCTAACACCGCATGTCCGGGAACATAGTATAGAAAATTATCATCGCCTCTATGTAGTGTTCAAGCAATTCATCAAGAGAAAAAAAAATAACAACTTCAAGATGACGGCCCCGGCGCGCAATTACGCGCAGCCAGTCCTAGCTTGGTATCGCGCGCCCAACGAGGTGGACGCAGAGGCTGCCGGCAGCACCAGGCCAGGCGACAGCACAAATCGGGACGGCAGCAGCGCCAACCAGGAAGACTTTGGCACACTTTGGGCCTTAGAAGCTAAAAAGCTAAGAAAGAGACTTCGTTCAGCTACTGTCCACTCCAATCTCCAGAGCAACGCAGCGTTCTCACGCTACAATTCCTTAGACCAAGATAGGAAAGACGATGTTGCTTACAAAAACCTTAATGCGGTAGAACAGATCAGATTACAGATGTACCAAGGGCCTGAATCTAATGCTGTTGCCCAAAACCTTCCGCCCTTAACCGAAAACGAGACAGACAATCTCCTGGAAGTCCTGGAAAGTTGTATCGGAAAGGTAAGAATTATATAACTCTACAAGTTGCCTGACTCTTTTGTGATATGCTGACTAGTACGTGCGCAGCTTACCAAAGGAACGCACCAGCGCAATCTCCAAGGACAACTAAACGACCCTGAATTCTTCGAAACGCTTATTAGCGCTATCGACTACGCGAACAATGCGGAAGTCGATAATTTCAACGAAGAGAACAACGAACCCGAAGCGCATAACAATGCCAGCGAACTTTCTGCTGGGCTGAAAGCCGCCATTAAAGCGCGGAAGCATAGCAAGCAGTTAGCAGGCCTCCGACCTCAACAAGTTACGGATTTATTAAACGCAACACCTAAAGCTTGCAAGTTTATCAAGGAGCAAAAAGAACAGCACCAGAAAGACTTTATTGTTACTCTGGACTGCCTTTTTAGCGGAAATAATAGCGGCAAAATGTCCATAGATTGGGCAGGGAAGATAACAGGCTTTAATTAGGAAAGGCCGACAGTTATTCCCTCTAATCCTACCACGGCCAAGCTGCTCTACCATTAAATACTAAGTAAGCTGCATGCACATCTCCTGCTGTTCCAAATTATTAAGGTATGGAGAACCCTTAGCTGATTGCTTTCTAGACGTTGCTGCTATTATAAAAAAGATTAAAACGTTCCCCAATAGCGCTCTTTTATCAAGCGCTTGCAGAATTAGAAAAACCTTTGAAGCACTAGCAACCATATATGTTCTAAATCTTCGGAACATGCAACGTTATCAACTTCAGATTCAGAAGGGGATACTAAAGAGTAAATGCCTCAAGTTCTTACCAAGCCTGTGGCTCTGTCCCTCAACACTCGTGCGGACCGCGTACAATAAGTGCGTGTCTAAGTTCTCGGGCCTGCTCAAGCCCAAAATCTATTACGGCAATAAGGCCGACTTTTCCGACAGCCCAGGTGCAACTGTGATAGAGAGTCACGAGGAACTCTTGAAAGACTTTAGCAGGCTCGATCTAGATGATCCAGAGGTATGATTGATTTCCCATTGCCGTGCCCTCATGCCCGAGGCCCTCATCATGTCCCGGCTCGTCATCATTTTGGCTTGCGGCCATGCATACGGCCATGCATATCTCAGGCCATATGATCCTGATAAACCCTTGTAGCACTATCCCGCCCTGCCGTCATTGCTTCATTTTTATCTTATCGCTAATGCCTTTCTAGTCTGCTAGAATAATCTACATCTCCTCTTACTTTACCTTCAAACAACAATCGATAAAATGCACCTCGAAACTACGAAAGGACCTCAACAACCAAGACCGCGTACACCTTGGCCTCCATCTATACAATAGTCCAAAGAAACGAAAACATGAACCCTCCCGGGACACAGATTCCGAGTCCGACGGTAGAAACGAAACCGATGAGGACGAAGATAACGAAGATTTCGACAACGAGTACAACGATAAGGATCCCGAGAAAGATGTAGCGAGAAGGCACCTTGAACAAGAGCGAAATAACAACGAGGACGAGCCCGTCCCAGAGGACCAACAAAAAGAGGAACAGGAAGAGTCAAGCAAAGGTAAGGGCAAAGCAACGGGCAAAAAGACGAAAAAAGCACAGATGAAGTACCAAATATTCTCTCCGACCTTTGATCAGACGTTCAATGTGGTTGTATGCGATAAAGCCCACATCCTTAAAAACAAGTTAACGGCATCCCACAAGACAGTCAAGGCACTCAAGCGCCGCTATCTTCTTCAAGTGACAGCAACGCCCATGCTTAACCACCCCAAAGATGTCCTCGCATATCTTCTCATGATGTGGCCCCGGTGCGAGCCCACCCAAGTCCCGCCTAACTTCTCGTACCGTACAATGTACGGAACAGGCTCGGAGCTACAGCTACTCAACCCGTACAAAGATGTCCGAGAGACAGGATACCTACGCCGAGGCGACGAGAACTTCCAGCTCAACCTCCACCAAGCTCGTAACGGCCGAGCTCCCTTCAACAAATTCCACAAACTTGTCCGGCCATACATCGTCGAGCCTCAGGACGTCCCAGAAAATAAAGCCTCGCCAATCATCCGCGAATCTGATACTAACCTCAAGATCGCATGGGACAAGAAGAAGCGCCCCGTGTAGCTCTTAAATCCGTGTAACTTTTATTGGGCGAGCCGCGAGCTCGGCTTCGAATTTGAAGCATGCAGGGAGATCATACTACCGATACTTCGACTCTATTCTATCAAACGAGGCTTGCAAACAGTACTAAAGCTACCCAACGGCAAAGAGACCAGACCAGCAGACAACATTCCTAGTGCGCAATTCCGGGTAGTAGACTTACAGTTCAAAGAAGAAGAGCAGGACGAGTATAACCTGATCTAGAACGAATGGAAGAAGAAGTTGTTCACTGTAGACGGCGAGTCGGAAAAGAAAAAGGACAAGCCTCGCGGGAAGGATCTTCACCAGCGGCCCGCGCGCGACCCGGAAAAGGTCGGTGTAATCAACACCAGAGCTGTCAGAAAACTAACCATGCCGGGCTTCTGCCTGGATAATGAAACCCTCTTAAAGCCCCGTAAGAACATGACCTGGATGGCGGCTACTCGCAGCATTACCAAAGACCAATTTGAGAGCATGGTAGCGCTAAACGAGTCGTCCACAAACAGGGGCAATACGAAGGGGCGGCCTGCCGCCATGGGGACAGAAGAGGTCGAGATGTTAGCCAATCAAACCAAGGATGGCGGCGCCTCGTGGCTTTGGACAGTCCTCAACAAGAAGGAGACACGGAATAGCCCTCCCAATTCTCGTTATCAATTCGTTCGGTTTCTGTGCTGGAACTCCCCCATCCTATGCGCTATGATCATCCAGATCCATAAGTGGTTTAAAGAGACCAACGACCACGGCCTTCCAAACAAGGTGGTCGTCATGTCCATGATGCCTTGGGTCCAGCAGTAAGTCACTCACCTTTTGATTCCTTCAACCATATGACTCTGAACCCGTCTTGTTGAAACATGCTAACTATATAAAAGGGATGTTACTCTAGTCCTTCAGATGATGGGTTGGGATGTCTTGTCAATCCGATCAGAGCATACCGTGGCCGAACGTGATAGAACTATCGCTAAATTTAACGATACGAACACCGGACCACAGATTCTGTGCACGTCCATGGAGCTCTCAGCATGGGGCCTTAATCTACATACTGCTTGCTGCAGAGGAATCGTCGTCCAGTGGCCGTGGTCCGTGAACCAGCTCATTCAAATCTTAGGACGGCTACCGCGTATAGCCCAACTGCGATGGGTTGAATGGATCATTTACAACATGGCCGGAACCATGTACCACAGGATGCAGTCTATTGTGTTTTCCAAATATGTCCACCAACTTGCGGTGGAATCAAGGATCCCCAAAGCCATTCATGGTGTACCGGCCGCGATCGCTGGCTATACTCTTATCCAGAAGCTTTTCAATATGCCGCATCATCTTTACTTGTGCGATCGAAACGTATTTGATTTGGACACTTGCTGGATCGAACCGGAAGGCAGACCACAAAAATTGGCTAAGTTTTTTGAGCGTTTGGGCGTGGAATTACTAGGTAAAGTGCCAAATCCCGAGAACAGGAAAGAGGTTCTCGCCTACGAAACTCTTATGAGGCGAAATAAGAAAGATTTTGTCGCTGGTGCCTTTATGTGGTTGGCCGCTCAAGATGTTGGAGCTGAATTCGAACTGACTTGGGAAAACCTGGAGCAATACTGCCAATACAGTCGGATCATGAATCTGTCCGAGCAGGAAATGGCTCACCATATTCCTCCTCAGATGATAGAGCAGCTAAAGAAGAAGAAAGGAGAAGGCGTGAGTGATTTCCCTGAAGGCAGAAAGTCTGGAGGCAACGGTAATGGGAATGGCAACGGAGAGGGATCATCCGGTCGCAAGAGGAAGCGCCAGGAAAATGACAACAGCCCTTCAACACGTCAACGACAATAGTGATTAAGTTGGCTTAGCTCAGAACTAGATAGCAAGAGAGGTCTGAGACAATGCAAGCTTCATCTAATTGAGTGCCCTCTATACTTGTGATTTGTTTACTTGTGATTTATTACTAGACACATTATGCCAGCTCGTAGCGCTATTTCGAAGTACTTCTTGAATCGTAAATCATTATTCAACGGATGCCAGAAACAGTGTCTGCCACACCACATCATAGAGTGTAAAGGATCGTCAGAATAGAGTAGCGCCACTCTTAAACCCCTGAGCGACTCCCCTGGAACTACGGTGCTTTCTAAGCTACCTAGCTAGGAAGACCGGGCAAGGGAGACTGCTGGGTGAGCGACAAGACGGGCGAGCAAGGGCGAGCGATGATTGGGCGAGCAATGATTGGGCGAGCAAGGATTGGGTGAGCGAGAGTCGGGCGAGAGAAGATCAGGCAAGCAAGAGTCGGGCAAGCAAGAGTCGTGAAAACAGGAGAGTCACGCGCGGGAAAGTCGGGCAAGCGAGAGAGTCGGGCGAAGGAGAGTCGAGAGTCGGGCGAGCGAGAGTCAAGAGTCGGTCGGTCATTCTTTTCGTCGTACTCAATGGCGGCGACTAATATCAATGCGCAGAAGCTTTGGGGCTTCAGAGAGGAAGGCGTTCGATAGTAGGGTCGGTGTTGTTGCGTTAATGTGATGGTAGAAATGAAATGGTTAGGATAGAATCAAGTTCCGAAAGCGCGGGTAATCAGGGGTCCACTAGCTTTTCTAAGGGTCCTAAGGGTCCAGCCTAGACTAGAAGAGCGGGGTTAGGTACCTTATATCATACTCACTGTGGTGGGGTAGCTGTGTCCCCTGCAAAAACGACGATGCCCTTCCCATCGACCGTAAAGCTATTTTGTACTTTCTTCCCTGTATCATGTGCTTCATTCCTTGCGGCTCTTCTTCTACGGTAGCCAGCTATTATTTCTCCTGCTTCATCTGCCAATTGATTGACTGCTATCCATTGATGGTACTCAGGTCCAACGCCTAAATATTGTGGTCTTCGTTAATGATTCTCTTAATGTAAGCTTTCAAGCGGACATCTCCCGGATATAGGAAAGACCTCCCAATGTAATCCTGGGCGGTGCCGGCTCAAGGTGGTCTATCGATATAACACCATATACTGTAGCATACGACGGGGATCTCGGGATTCCCAAATTGACTAATAATAGTATATTGAATAGCGCACCCGCTCATCGTAGAGCGGTCCAGTCGTGTATACTAGGAATGAACCGAGCTGCTTTTGAGAATTTTGACTGCCATTGGCTTGATGCCGCTGCTCCTATCAGAACCTAGTCGTCTATACAAACTACTATCGCATTATACGGTCTGATCCAAGACAACATCGGCAGGCTATGATCCATGCTTACCGTCAGCATGCTTTATATCATGCTTTGGGATCAGCATTAATAGTAAGTTCCTTTGCTAGCATCGATTATACCTTGATCATGCTTCCCTCTCCTCTTTTGGTAGGCTTTCCTTCTTCGCGTGCGAATAGGACGCACCTACAACACTTAAGCCTGCTTTCAATCTATCTATGTCCGACGACAATAAAACAGACGATCGTTAAGAATCTAAATGGTGACTCCTACCGGTGGCAAAGTTGCTCTCGGCTCTGTTTTCTACACACCATTTTTCTTGAAGCTCTACGAAAAATACGTCCTCGGGTACAATTTCCCCATCCTTTGGGGCTGTGATCCTGAAAACATTCTTGCACCACACTTCATTCAAGGCTTCACGTCCCGTCACCTGGACTGCGGGGTCGCGGATGGATATTTCCTACATCGCACCCTGGAGGAGCTCGATGTGGTCGCCCGCAGTGAATGCCGCCTTACCTTGATCGACCTTAATGTCAACTCTCTGGCAACTGCTCAGCGCCGTATCCTCGGCATACTCAATGGTAACACTAGCATCCGATGCGTCAACAGAGACATTACGGCCCCGCTTCCCGACGAGTTGGTTGGGTCATCTTTTACTTCTATCTCCCTGTTCAACCTGTTCCCTTGCGTTCCGGGCGATGTTGTAAAGTGGCAGGCCATTACCACTTACACACAAGTGCTTGCTGACGATGGTTTCTTGACCGAGTGCACTGTACTTGGCAAAGATTATATAATTAGTCGTCTCGCGTGGTAGAATATGCGCTTCTTCAACTTTTTGGGCTTGTTCTGTAACTGGAATGATTCTAAAGAGGACGTAGAAAATGTTCTGAAACACGAATTTGCGGACGTCGAGACTAAGTTGGTTGCTATTCAAGGCGCGCAACCCGAGAAAACGTTAGAGCATTTAATTGAACGCTACGCTGTGCAGTTAACGGCGATCATAATGTTATCTCTGTATATTAAGAGCTCACATATAGCCAAAAAGGAGTGTATTTATCTCGCTTATAAAGAGCGTTATCAAGGGCTACTCTTTCATTTATCTGCCCAGGCACACAATTATGAAGCTAAATTCCCTCCGACACGAGCATGATCATGAATCACGGCTGATGAGCCCGAAATCCTCAGCGAAAATGGCTGCAGCCGTTCTCCAACAATTAATGCAGTGCTCATGGTATTCCCCGACACATTCCGAGGCGCAATACTCATGTCGGCCATCTTAAGCGATTCGATGCCATGCATATTTAGGCGCTCGTCGACAACACCACCCTCTTTGAGCGGCGCCATCCTACATGTACCCAATGGGTGCCAGGTCGTTGCGACCTTTCCACGGATGAAGCGCTTGATGGCTTCATTGTCTTCATCTGAGTATTCAATGACATTTTGAACTATTGTGTGTAAGTGATCACTTGCATGACGCCTTCGAGCCTTCACGGAAAGGTGGGTGTTGGTCGGGTATTTCGCTTCGCATGGTCTTTATGCGGCGGGCGATCTCTCGTTGCTTCTTGTACGCCCATATATAGATCTCTAGGTCGACGCTATCCTGATCAGCTAAGAAGCCTGATTTGAAATCAGGAGCCTGTCCGATTTCTGGTCCCGTTATGTGCTGCCACCAATAAGTCTTAGTGCTGAACAGAGCGATTAAAGAACAAAGGCCCAACTTACAACATGACCTCGAGAATAGGGGTAAGGAACGTAGCTACAAATGGTGAAATACTCTCCCTTAGGGAAAGCAGCCGGGTCAGCAAGAATACTAAAACGAAGTCAGCTGAGTATTCATACTGCTTGACCATCGTCCGTTCATACCCATTTATCAGAATCATAGAGGCAAGTGGCCTGCTTGGTATGACCTTATCATCTGTCTTCTAAGCTTGCCCCATGATCGGATTAAATGATTTTTTTTTTCTAATTCATCAGGCCGGATCTTAGCTCAGAATCGGATCACCACTTGTCGGGACCGCTGGTATACTGCGCGTTCCGTTGTAGATGCTCTTGAAGGTGTCGGCAGGATGGGTCGTCGAGTTGTAAGTGAACAAGCAGCACTAATGATCTTAATAATAACTGCCGACACCAAGAAGATAATGATGGACTGGTACACCAGCCTTCTCCAAGACATCCCCGCTGCCAATACCAGATCTTTCAAGAAGAAGCGGTGTCCTAACTGCTCCTGCCGAAACGATGACAAACCTTCTCGCCTTGATACTTTCGGCCAAGCTAGGTGTTGCGGCGGTGCCGGAGATCTGGAGGTTTGGTCTGCATTCAACGCCTTCAACCTTCCGGCCCTCATTCACGAGAAGTCAGGTTACTAGTGTTCCGACAAGGACATGAAGGTCTGGAAATATCTCCTGTTGAATTCGCGGATGCAGGTATCTATGGGCGCTGTTCTGCCTCTAGCTGTTGTCCAGGAACACGTATCAGAAGGCAGAGGAAACAGTATTGTCAACCTAAAGATCTTGTAGATCTAGCACCTCTGGTATCCAAGATACTTAATCGCATTAATAAAATCAATTTGGATATCAGTTCCACGGTAGCTTTCACTAGAGATGTTCATAGGCCCATCTAATGTGTGTCGTTCTTGGATGCCGGTTAAATCATATCAATTAGTCGATCCATTTTATCGCTAGGCACTGGAGACGTCTTATCATGCATTTGAGAATGGTACGGTCCGTTAACTAAGCCTACACGTTAACTTAGACTAACTCATATCAGCCGGGATCTCTATTAAGAAACTGAACGGCTCGCGCACTGCAGTGTTTGGTGCCTGCATGTCTCATAGCTATAGGATTATGTTACTCAAAGATCCTCAGAACCTGCCACATACAGCAGCTACTAGAATGGCTCCTTCGGCCTTTGCAAATAGGATCAGCTGGTTCTTCAACCTCTTGGGTCCAAGCGTCGTTGTTGACACGGCTTGCTCAGAAAGCATAGTAGCCCTGGACCTAGCATGTCAATCACGGCGAAATGGAGATGCAACCATGGTACGGTAGAAACTCCGTTGTAACCTCTTCGGATTAATATCCATACAATAGATGCTAACACTACTGGCTAAGGCCTTAGTACTCGGCTCTAATCTTTTGCTTACGCCTAAGCCCACAGCAATTCTTAATAACATAGGCTGTCTCTCTCCGGATAAATACTGCTACAGCTTCAATCAAGGTGCTAATAGCTATGCACGAGGCGAAGGCGTACTTGCTGTCCTCGGAAAGCCTCTGTCAACTAGTAAACAATAACATGATCAGAGCTATCATCCGCTCTTCAGGATCAAATCAAGACGGGCGGACACCAAGCTTAACTCAGCCGAATGCCATCTCCTAAGAGGACCTAATACGCTTCGTGTACAAAAAAGCAGGATTGAATCCTAAGTTAACTCGCTATATAGAAGCTCATGGTAAGTTACACAGTATCCAACAAAGACTAAAGATCGTCAACAGCCAACATTACAATTGGTTGCGTTGCTAATGACATATTATCAAGGACTAGTACGCCTTTTAAAGATCTGATCAAGGCTACCGCCCTACGTTGGGCTTTCGGTGAGTACTAATCGTAAGACGAACCACTCTACATATAAGTTTCCTTGTTACGTTATAAACATATATTTTATGTAACGGCCTACTATAGCAAGTCAATTAAGACCAATGTTGGGCATTTCGAGAGCAGCAGTGGCCTTGCTGGTATTGTTAAGACTGTTCTCATTCTTAAGAATGGTATTATATCACCGAGCGCCCTGCTACAGGAAATTAACCCCGCAATTAACACAAGATCTGGCAGACTTATAGTAAGTTTAACCTTTACTAATTTTCGGGTCTTTCTAATTAGAGAAAGTTTCCTAAAGAGAAGGTGACGTAGCCCGCAACAGGTCTTCGGCGGGCTTCCGTTAACTCATTTGGTATTGGAGGCACTAACGTGCATATTATCTTAAACAACGCTTGCTAGTTTTTCCATACTAATAGCCTCCACAGAAGTCATCTCTGTCGTATAGGGCTCGGTCACACTATGGGCGATCATGTGGAAACAAGAAACACTCAAGATCTAGGTTCCCCTATCCAACTACTCGTCTAGTCGGCCTCTAATAAGAGTACAATTCGGTACACACTAACAAATTTTGGGGCGTATTATGAGTATTCTGTTGTCAACGCCCCTAATAAAATGAGCCGCCTTTACAGAGCGCCGGAGCTGTCTGGCTTAGAGGGCTTCTATTCCTTTAGATGTCACAGAGCCCTTTAAAGTCGAGCATGTCCTTGCTTTAGGGAAGCCAATTCGTACTTCAAGCCAAAGCGCACTTGCTTTCATTTTCACAGGCCAAAAAGCACAGTATGTTAACATAGGCTTAGAACTTCGGTATTATCTAATTTTCAAAAAAAGCCTCCAAAACATCAGCCATATTTATGCAGAACTGGGCTGCCCCTACAACTCAGTCGGTATAAACCACCGTATCCCGGCCGCCCATTCAAAAAACACATCTAACCCAGGAGAAAATACAAATAAGCTTCGAAACAGGGACCATGTACGCCTACAGGAATATAGCCAGCCAATATGCTATACGTTGCAGATCAGCCTTGTCAAGCTACTTCAAAAGCTTAAAGTTACCCCGTCCGCAGTTGTTGAACACTCTTCAGATAAAATAGCTGCTGCGCAAATAATGTTGATAACGATTTTCCTAAGAATTAACTAAGTGTTCTCGCGTTAGCTATACGGCCGGCGCCTTATCAAAAAACAACGCATGCGTAATTGCGTACAATCGTAGCCAACTAGCTACAAAGTTGAAAAGATCAACCACGGCCTGCCATAGCATGATATCCGTCAACCTCTCAGAAAAAGAAGTCCCAAAATACCTAACTTCACATGCCGAACTGCCATCAAGTGCCAAGCAGGTTAAGATTGCTTATATCAACGGCCCCAGCAATTGCACACTTGCTAGGGCTAACAAAGCAATATGTTCAATTCAGAAGCTACTAAAGCAGAATGGTGTATTCGCACAAAAGCTAAATATCGGCCTCGCATACCACTCCTCACAAATAGTAGCAATTGCTCCCGAATATCTTGAGCTACTAGCGCATCTCAAACACAAAATGCTACCAGAAGCCATCGTACCAATAGTATCATCAGTAACTGGGAAACTCGTATCTGCCTCGGCTCTAAGGAAGCCCCAATATTAGGTAAACAATCTTGTCTCCTATATAAAGTTTTCCAACGCAATTTTGGAGTTGTCCCAGATTCCTAAAAGCATGCTCCCGAGCAGCAGAGCCATCACCGACGTGGTAGAAATTGGCCCTCACCCTGCTTTACGTCGTCCCATCAATAACACGCTCAAGACTGTTCCTCTGACCTCTGGAAAGAAACCCCCAGCATACTATTTCCTACTACATAAGAACCAGCGCCCGCTCCGCACATTCCTTGAGTTAATTGGTCAACTCTTTTGCCTCGGGTACCCCGTATGTCTCTCAGCGCTTTCTCCTTGTAACGGCCAGGTCCCATTTCTAGTCGACTATCCCAAGTATCCGTTTACTCAGACACTACGTTACTGGGCTGAGCCACGACTGAGTCGCAATTCCAGACTACCCCAAGGGGCGACAAACGATCTCCTAGAATGTCGTCCTCACGAAGAGAATCCGATTCACCGCAGTTAGAGGAAGGTCATGAATCCCGAGTCTCTACCTTGGTAGAAGGAACACATCGTAAGTCGCGTCTCTTGGCGAGAGGCCCCATCTGTAGTTTTCTCTAAGTCAAGTTGTCACAGATCAATGGTCTCTTTTTGTTTCTAGGAGCTGGAGCGGTTGTCATGACTGTACAAGCCGTGGCCCAAGAAGTAACCCAAGCCTTCAGGTCTCCGGGTACCTTTTCAAGGAAGCTCGGTTTCTCAACCCTATCATTATAGAGGAAAAAGTCAACCTCACGGAAACAGCACTCTACCTGCGACCCAGCAAGGACGGCGGCGCAAAAGATTATTCATCTTATGAGGTAAAGATCTATGCTCATCACAGTGATCGCTGGGTGGAATTCTTTACAGGACATATTCAAGTGGAAGCCAATCACAATACGACGCACAATACGACGGCAGTAGATGGAGACAAAGAATTCGGTCTCATGTTCACGCAGCTCTCAAGTGAGTATGCCGAAGCCAAGACAGCGTGCAACAAAACGGTGCGTCGACAAGCGTTTTACGAGTTCAGCGAGAAGATTGGTCTTCGCTACCTAGAATCATTTCAACTACTACATGAAATAGCTTGGGACGGCCAACGGGCTGCGACAGCCTCTGTTGCTGGGCCCCTTAAAAAGGAACATTCTGCGACTAACCTGTTTCACCCGACAGTGTTGGATGCGTCTTTGCAGCTGACACTTGTTCCCGTCCCAGATGGGCTCTCGCCAAAAACCAATGCCCGCGTTCCGAGCCGTTTGAGAAATGCCTGGATCTCGGCAACGGGTTGGGATGCTAATTCTGCAAAAGCCTCGGTCTCGGTGAGGCTAATACCCGGAGGGGGAGATTATTCAACCGCAGTTGGCATCTTCAGCAACACCGGTCGCCCTCTACTACACATAAAGGATTTGCTAATGAAGGCGGTTACGAATAATACATCAAACACATCCGATAGAGGCTCTAATAAGCTGCTGTTTAGAATCAGCTGGAAACCACAGATGAGTTTCGAAACGCGGCAGCAACTGGACGAACTATGCCAGGAGAAATCCACCTTAGAAGTACATACTCGCCCCCTGGGATTCTTCCAAAACATTGAATCAGCTTTGACCATCCCATTACGCCGGGCTCTGGAATCAATTTCTCACGAAGAACTATCCTCTTGTCCCCTGCATATTAAGCGATACCTCTCTTCAGTTCAGCATTACACTTCTGTGACGGAAAAAACGACGCCGTTAGTTCCATCCGAAACTAGCGGTATACATATAGTCACGTCCGCGACAACTTCAAATCAGTATGACGCCCTGGACCAGAAGTCGGGCGACTTGGACCAAATGCTCGATCAATGCGATGAAGACGGCCCTGACTATAAGGTAATCACTGTCGTTGCGCGAAATCTCCGAGCGCTGATTACACATTAATTGAAACTACTGAATATTTTGTTCCGAGATGGGTTCGCGGGGCGCTTCTACAACTCCATGTGCGATGCTGTTTTTGCAACAGGGTTCCGCCGGTTTCTAGACCTAGTTTCACACGAGAGACTGACTATTCGCATTCTTGAAGTAGGCACGGGAACCGGGTAACTTATTGAACGAGTTCTTTCGGTCTTGTTGGAATCCGAAAAGAGCGAGGGCACGACGAGGTTCCTTGACTACACATTCACAGACATCTCAACAGCCTTCCTCAACGCCGCTCACGAACGTTTCAATCATTTCGAGCCAAGCATGATATACAAACAACTTGATTTGGAGTCTGATCCGATAAAACAAGGGTTTGAAGAGGCGCAATACGATATTATCGTAGCCGGTAGCGTTCTGCATGCCACTTCTGATGTCAAAGCAACGCTCCGCAACGTACGAAAACTATCAAAACCCCTAGGTCGCTTGGTATTCATCGAGATGAATCAAGCAGTCGAATGGATGAACATAATGTGGGGGCTCCTACCGGGTTGGTGGCTCTCCAAGGAGCCGTGGCGATTGCATTCTCCATTGGCTACCGAAGATCAATGGAATAGACTGCTTCTCGAAACAGGGTTCACCGGGAATGACATTGTCATCAAAGATAATGAAACGGCGTCTCACCACATCTAGAGTTTGTTCATCTCTACGGCGACAGAAGAGCTGCCAGCTACTCCCGATGCCCTTCAAGTTGCTGCTAAGATTGTGCTAGTCGTAAACCCAGCATCACCTTTACAGCAGTTGGTAGCCAAGGAGCTACTTAGTGAGCGAGTTGGAGCTATCAAGTCCCTTGCTGAGGCTAAGTCGATGGACATGAAGCCTGATGAAATAATAGTATCCCTTCTTGAAGTAGGAACTCCGTTCTTCGCAGACATATCTAAGGAAGGGTTCGACGAGCTGAAACAGCTAGCCTTGAGGGCTTATAGTCTACTATAGGTCACTTATAGTGGATTGGAAGATCCTGATTTCCCAAAGTATCAGCTAATGACTGGCTTTTTCAGAAGTCTCCGTGTAGAGGTGACATCAAGGACATTCGTGACGCTAGCGATTGAGACTCGCCAAGACTCAATCCCCAACAAGGCTGCAGCTCACATATTACAGGTCCTATCGGCTCTAACTCATGAGCACGACGCTCTTGACATGGAATACGTCGTGCGGAACGAAGTTATATGCACCTCAAGAATGATAGAAGCGAACGCCGCATATGAAAGGGTTACTAGTCTTGTCACGCCAAAGCTACGACAAGAGTCCTGGCGTTCGGGAGCCCGGGAATGCTAGATACGCTCCGTTTCATGGAAGATTTTGACTTTGACCGCGTTACTCTAGCTGTGGAAGAGGTTGAGATAGAGTTGAAGACTTGGCCGGTTAGTTTTCGGGATCTCATGATCTCGCTAGGCCGTCTCGAGGGCGAAGACGGTCTCCTTGGGCTCGAGTGTGCCGGGCCAGTGACAAGAGTCGGCTCCGCCTGTTCCGATCTAGGACCCGGTAATCTCGTTATTACGATAAAGTCAGGGTCTACAAGATCGTACCCCGCGCTCACCAGAAAGCAGCGATAAAGTGTCCGGATTCCCTATCACTCGAGCAAGCCGTCTCTATAATTAACCCCGCCATGGCCGTCTGCTACTCTTTGATAACGCTAGCTAAGCTTAAAAAGGGAGAGAAAGTCCTAATTCATTCGGCATCTGGCAGCACGGGACAGATGGCAATCTTTATCTCCAAGTGGGCAGGCGCCGAGGTGTTTGCTACCGTGGGATCTGACCGCAAGAAGGAATTGATATCGACAAAGATCATATATTCTATAGTCGGGATCTCTTTTTCTCCCGAGGCATCATGCGCATGACGAATGGTATAGGCGTGGACGTTGTCCTCAACTCCTTATCCGGCCAAGCCCCGCAGTCAACCTGGGAATGCGTAGCATTATATGGTAGGTTTGTGGAGATTGGTAAAATGGATATATAGATGAACACGTCGCTGCCGATGGGTCGTTTCCGAAATAACGTTAGCTTTTTCGCAGTTGACATACAGCATATCTTACTGACAGACCTTGACTTAACCCAGAGCCTACTCAGATCTATTATGGACCTTCTGATTTTTGGGGTGATAAAACCCCTGCTACTAATACATGTGTTTTCGCTTTATAGGATTGAGGAAGCGTTTAGACAAATTTAGAATGGACAGCATACCGGGCGTGTAGTAATAACTGTTGATGATCACAGTGTGACGGTATACATCCCTCAGATATTTAATCCTCAGCAAAAGATTTACGCTGACAGTTTAGTCTAGAAATTTACACGTAATGTCAGCCCCTGGATACTAGATCCCAACACATCATATGTTATCGCTGGAGGTTTCGGTGGCCTTGGGAGATCCATCGTTGGGTGGCTAGTCAAAAAAGGAGCCAAGCATCTTATAGTTCTTTTACGTTTCGGGACCACCTCCTCTTTGGCAGCAGCCAATCTTGTAACCGAGCTTGAGCGGCAAGGAATTCGGATCGTAGCGCCACCCTGCGATTTCTGCTCGCCATCCGCCGTGCATTTGGCATTATCTGAGTGCTATAGCACAATGCCTTTAGTTAAGAGCTACATTAATAGCACCAACAAGCTGCAGGTATGGGTTTTCCTACGGCTTCTTCTGCATTCGAGGTTTTAAACTGACCTGCAAATGTTATTCCCAGGACTCCATATTTAAAAACATGACGTACAAGCAATGGGATCTTACGGTGCGGACTAAGATCTCTTCGTCCTGGACGCTGCATCAGATATTGCCTCGAGATTTGGACTTTTGTGTGCTGCTGCTCTCGTCGGTTTCCGGCGTATACGGATCTGCGTCCCAGCGCAACTATGCCGCAGCCTGTACATACCAGGATGCTCTCGCCCGCTACCGCGCCGCACACGGTCAGCGAGCGGTCAGCTTTGACATGGGCGGATGCGATCTGTGGGCATAGTTGCGGAAACGGATCGGTTCGCACAGACCCTTCGCGCATGGGAACATATCAACCTGGTCGAGGTGGCGGAACTTCTGGCTCTGCTCGATGCGTATTGCGATCCGTCCCTCGAGGTCTCCGAAAAAACGATGAATCAAGTCATAATCAGCGCTATGGCAGCGGCTGGGGCAGTGGCAAAGGGGAAGAAACCAATGCCTCCGCCTTGCGACCGATATTCTCGACCTTGCGGCAGCAGACGGATCCTGGCGCCGTTACCCTGAGTCACCCGCCGACGATGAAGCAGCGCAGTTTCTAAACGCGCGAACCTTAGCAGATCGACAGGGGATAGCACTTGAGGCATTGGTGGGCAAAGTTGCTTGCTTGCTGTATGTTCAGACGGAAGAGATTGACCACGAGAAGTGTCTCTTTGAATACGGGGTGGATTCCTTGATTGCTATTGAGCTCCGGAACTGGCTATCGTATGACTTTAAAGCTAATGTGGCCACGTTTGAAATTTTGGGCGACAAATCCATTCTTTCATTGGCGACATTAGTCGCAGAGAGAAGTCAATTGGTTATTAATGGCCAAGCGACTTGAAGAATATGACTTGGGGCTCCTCCGGCATCACCCCTTAACTGCGGATGGTTGTATAGTAGTATATTCAAACTTCAGCGGGTATAAACGCGGTACCCTTAGACGTCTGACCGTTCTTGGAAGCCTGGCCGTCCAATTCTAGGTAAACTCTCTTAAACCAAGACCAGTGTGTGTCGACGGCCCATCTAGATAAATACCGTAACGTCCAGGCGATCTTATAAATGCCGAGGGGTGTGTTTGTAGATCCGAAGTTGTGTTTGCACCATAAAAACTGGATAACAAAGACAGGAGTTAGCAAAACCATATGGGACTGGGCGGCAAAGACCTCAAGGAGATAGACGTGAGGCATATAAGAAACTATGGTCAGGAACTTGCCGGTGAGCGGATAGAACTATATGAGGGAGTATGTTACCTTCTTGCCGTCGTCCGCCCGCGTAGACACAACGAGATACCAATCATGACCCTGAATGATGATAGCAGGGAGGATGTCAGGTGGTCTATCGGTCATAGACTCGAGTTTAACCCACTGTGCCGCCAGCCAGACCATTAGTTGAACTCTGGCCTTTTCAAAGTCATCATTAGTGCGCTTCGTTTCGATAGAGATGGCAATAGGCCGGTGTAGTAAGGGCGAATAGTCGGTATGGTTTATACTCCACCAGGGCATAGACTCGCGCCGGGCTTCAATCATATCTGCTATCATCCTCCTATCCGCTGCTGTTCCGCCAGGCTCCAGCGCAATAGCAAAATCCACCTTGTGCGCCGGGGCATCGTGTACTTTGAAATTAGCAATCAGGCTAGCTGTAGTGCATGGCACAACGGTAACCAAGGGGTCGCTGCTGTCGTCAGCTTTACGCCGACGCAAGGCACCCATGATGGCTCTGCGCATCAACGGGTAGTGAACCAGCATGTTCCATGATGCCTCGGGGTATAGATTCTCATCGCACTCACGCGCCTCGTCAAGTATAAACCCAACAAATTCGGGGTCGAGGCGCTGCTCGTATTCGCGGAGACAGGAGGGGTCGGACAGATCGGGGGTGTCGGCGAAGAGCAGATCGTCTTCGGAGCATTCCTTAAAGTTCCGGCGGTGCGTTGGGTCGGCTTGCGTGTAATCGCGTATTTCCTAACGTTGCGACTCGAAGAGGAGGCCTCGGCACATGGTTGTTGCCCTCTTGATAGGATCGAGAAGCGTTCTGAAGGACTCGGGGAAATCTTCAGATCCGTCGTCATCCATCATTCGGTGCTGCATACTGGCGTTAATACGTAGTTTGGCGATCTGCTTCGTCGGAGAGCTGCGACCGGATTTGTTTGACCATGCTGAACTGTCCGTTCGGTCCGAATGTAGCGAGGGCGCGTGCGACGTCGAAGGCAAAGATGTATTGTCGGACCTGGGGCGCTTGGCGCGAGGAGTTTCTTGCGATGCATCGAAATCGTTGTCGCTGCCGATGATTTGATGCTGAAGTGTCGGGATCAAGACCTCCGGTTCCCTCCTCTTCTTCTTGTTTGGTGTTGTAGACATGGGCGGCGATACGAGCCCGCGTTTTCTGGAAGTCTTTTGAAGGGGTGCTTTTGTGCCTGCTATTGCCAGAGTATCGCAATCAACGGTGGTGTCAATGTGGCAAAGCCACTCATGAACAGATGCCCAGCTCATCTGATTATGAAGCCGTATATGTTGGTGTTAGGGGATGCAACAATTCATGTAAGTGTTGATAGAGATGGTGATGGCGATGACGGTGGATAGGATGCAATGGTTAGTTACCCCGGGCAACTAACTCTAGGTGCTAACAGTGCTGCTATTCGTCCAAATAATTAGCGGGGGCCCACCCGCCGAGTCGACCGGATTCAGCCATCATTAGCGGCCACCTGTAGTTGCAGGGGACTGCTAAAAACAAAAGCGCAAAACTCATGTACGGTAATGCCCGCCACCTTGGTCGTTAAGATACGATGAAGCGGTAGAGACGACAAAGCTAAACGATTATCACTTCGTGAGAGCGCGAGCAGAATGTAATTAGTTGCGTCCCCGAGACGACAACCCGTCAGAAACCTATCTCCGTGTAAGCAATGTCAGCATGATGAACGATAGTGCAGTAATTACCGTTATAGCAAATTCTATGTTCAATGCTATACATCATGCTTGGATCGAAGTTGTCTACACTGTTTTCATAACAGCGACATAAGTCTGCTATGTCTACGTTTTTTATTGTTACGCGAAGGTGAGGTTTTTGATATTACTTTCTGTGTTTTTTAGTCCATGTGGCGTATCCTCTAGACTATATTAGATACTAAGGTAAGCTCCCACTTGTATAACGTTTTACTTCTCGAGTATATCATTAAACCTTCACACTGCCTGCTAGAGCAGTCTTGTCGCGTTATATTTGACCTGTCAAGACCTCAGGGCGGGGATGAACGCTCGTATTCATCAGTACACCAACGGCTATCGCCACGCCATTCGCGACGGAAACACAATCCGTACTATGATCCGGAATTCGGCCTCAAGCCAGGACGGGCGTGCACCAGACACTACTGTACCAAGCGCGGATATGAAGTCGAGGCTTAATCTTGCCGTTAAGGTGCGCTAAGCTAAAAGGTTTTACGCCAACCAGGCCGCCGGCACCCTAAAATGGCTAATAATTGCGTAGCCCTGACATAAAGAAGCGATCTATAGTCTTAGAAGGCGCTGCTTATATTCGCTTTAATTAGATCCCGATGAGCGCTAAAGGGACAAATTATTAACGATTAAGTCTTGGGATAAGAGCAAAAGAGCGGGCAGGTCCTATACCGAGGTTCCCCTGGCGAAAGACGCGTTTGACAAGTGAAATGCTACGTGTATACTACTTATAATATTGCCGAGGAATCAAGTTCGAAGGCGCGTGCAATAAACGAGCGGTATTATTGGAGTTGTCAATTGTGTTTGCTGTTCTACTGTCTGAGTTCTAGAATCTCCACGCTGTATTCCGACACATGGTAAACCTGTCAGACGCTACGGCCCGTGCCGTGTGCTCAAACGCAAGCTAATGACAATCCACAATAGCTACAATCTCGCAGACCTTGGTACAACATTGAATATCCGAGACTTTATGTACAGAGTTCCTGGTACAGCGCTTTTGCCCTATAGATGTTCTTTCTCCCTTTTTCCCTCGTCCAATATAAGTCTATGCGCTTGTTTTAATCCTATGCTGTCGATTGACTGAAGCTTTTTGAAAGGGAGAAGGTGGGGGCTTAGCGGCCGGTCTGGTTGCATCCTGTCTAATATAAGCAATAAAATGCAATTAAATTAAATATGTTCTATTTTGCTCATGTATTAGTTTATCTTCGTGTAACCACAATTATAGGTATAGTAACATTTACCTTTTAAATTAATACACCGAATAAAATGATATCCTTTATTTTTAACACATCTATAATGAAAGTGCCGGCAGCAAGCATAAACAAAAATACATCGGCTAGGCTCGAGTTAGACTAAGACTGCTATACAATCGCAATACAATCTTGTCGCAAATAAACCAGCAGCCCGAATTCTATGCCGCATTCAACCTAACCAACGCCACGGCCCCGTCACTAAGACAATAAGTATATTTAAAGGGGCACTCGGTCTTTTCATTCTTCTTTTCTTTTACTAGTAGCTCTTAAGATATTTTCGGCTCAATTTACCTCCGCCGTTATCGAGCAGTCCTCTTACAAATCGTCCGCATTTAGCTACAAAAAGCTCGACACCTCGAACTGTCCAACTCATTCAAGTTCATCCTCCATCAAACAATGTTACCGAAACCGCTGTCAATATCATTGCCATCCATAGACTCAACACGAAATCGCTAAACACGTAGGAATGGAAGTCCCCGGGCTCAAAAGAAAACCCCGTGAACTGGCTCTCACATAAACGAATACTTTTATCCTAAGTTCCGTTAGCTCGTATCTTCGTGTGCAACTAGCTATCCGACCTTTTCGAGCGCTCGGACTATACCTAGAACATACTCGAAAAGTTTGCTAAACTTTTATTCGCAGGTATTAAATTACAACCCTTAGCACCACATTCCTCTAAACATTAGAAACAACTAATCCTGTTTATTGCTTCGTGTCTTAGTGGTGTTCTTCTAATAAAAGCGCTTGTAATAGCGTCCTTTGGATATCTTTCCGTTCAAAAAGCAGCACGCGGCATTGTTTTCTTTTCGATATTATTTAATGGCACATTGTTTGTTGATATCGCCGAGTAAGCCAAGCCAGGTCTTAATATATTAGCTTTTCTTTAACATAAAAAGCTCTCCAACTTTATTAATAAAACAACACTTAATATCGAGCTAATAAAACTTTGTTGCAAATTTACCAAGATCTACCAAAAAAATATTAACCCCGAGTACATAGCAGCATTTTATAAAACAAACAAAATAAATCTCCTGCGCAAGCTTATTCCTTAGCTACTTAACTTCTTAGCTTAATTAAAACAAGTATGGTTATTTATTTAATTATTACAAGAGAAAGACTTATAACGTGTTTTAATTAGTTAACAAAAAGTCTGGAAGTTTCTAAATAATACATTATCCTTTGCTGCTAAACCGCCTATATGTTTAAATAAACAAGTTCTTTTTTCTTTGTTGTTACTGTTACTGTTATCATTATAATTACAAATGTAATCATAAATGCATTAACAAATCTAGTAGCAAATGTAATTATAAATGCAGTTATACTTGTAATCTTAAATGTAATAATGATTATAACTCTGTTGTTGATCACGTAAGATATATTTTTAAAAAGATTCTCAAGGGGCGGCTACTTAAACAAGCGGACAATTATATAAATACTAAATATTACATAGCTTTTAAACTTTAAATAAAGCAAATTTCAAGCAAGCTCTTGTTAATAGAACAATGTTATATAAATCTTGTTATTATTTAGCAATTTAAAAAAAAAATTAGAAAAAAGAAAATAAAAGTGTTAAAATCTTTAAAATTCTCCCTTTTTAATCGGCTTAAGATTAAAACACTAAACAACAAAATGTAAGTTAACATATAGCAGCTTTTTAACTAGCGCAAAAAAAACAACAACAAAATAATACAACTAAAAAGGATCCTGATTTAAGAACAAGCTAGCGTTAAAAAGTCCACCTTGTACAAAAAAATTGTCCACAACTTTAAAACTCTGAATATGTGGCGCAATATGTTCGTTTATATCCTTTAAGTACCTTTACAGAACCTTAGAAAACTAAAAAAAGGCTGTAACCTTAGAAAAATGCTACACTATAAGTATTTTTTTAATATATTTAAAGGAAAAAAGCTTACTAATAACTTCTAAGCAGAACTAAAAATAAATAAATATGCAGGAACTTTATTTATATTTAATAGCTTAAATAAAGTGTACAATAGTTTAAAAGAGGAAAGCTATATATTTAGTCTTTTTGTAAGCCTTTTAAAGTTATTAGTAGTTATTATAACTTCCTGCCCTTATATATTACTACTAAATTACTTAAAGCTACAGTAATTTAACCTAGAGCTAAAAATAATAAGCTTTTACTTAGATTAAGTAACGTTATATATAAAAAGTATTTTAATTGTTCCGAAAAAAACAAAGCTTAATTGTTAGAAAATTAGCAGCCTTTAGTTGTTACTTTAACAATATCACTTTTTTTAAAAGCTTATTCGCATACTTATTTAATTAAATGCACTCTGCTATATTTAAAACAATAGTAATATTAGACTATTTAATAGCTTTGTTGCAACTATAATTAATATTTACTAAGTAATTATAGCAAAATTATAAAAAAAGGATATCTTTAAGTTAAAAAAAACAGATAGTACAAAGCTTATAATAAAGGATAATATTTGTAATGCTCTTTTAAAAACTATAAAGATTTATATATTTAATAAGGTTAATTTTTTTTAAAGATTAGCTTTTTTTAGCATAGTTAACGATATTATCGGTTTTAAGAAAAGTAACTAGAAAAGGATTATAAACTATAAAAATCTAAAATTCTTGCTTAAAAAGGTGCTCCTTTGCCTTTTTTTCCTGCGCACGCCGAATCCTTTTTTTAATAACCTTATTTATTACTTCTTTTATTTAACGTTCCAAGAATACTTTGTAGCGCAGTACTTTGTTCAGCAGTAAAAAGCAAAAAAGCTTTTGCTACTTAATAAAAACAAGCTTTCGGTGGAAGTTTTTTTAGTGCGCTATAAATATAACGCCTGCTATAATATTTTCTAGCGCTTTATTGCTGGTTTGCTTAGTTAAAGCTAAAAAATAAGCAAATTCTTTTATTTAATTAAATCCGAACCATTTAACCTCTTAGGCCTTATATATTAACAGCTTATTATACATTGCTTAAGCAAAGTGCTACTAAAAACCGCTGTTATTAAAGATCGAAAGAATTATAAAAACCATTTTAACCGCTAGTTACAATTTAAATAAAGAGTTAAAAAATCATCGTAAGCCTATAATTATAATTTTTATTAGTTAAAGTTTAAACGCAAAATAGAATTCTTTAAAACAACTTTTTTAAAAGTAATAAAGTTAGCTTTTAAACTATAAAAGCTTAATTTTATTAGATTAATAAAGCGTTATTTAAGTATATTATTTAGTATTATAAGCTTTTTATGCTTATAGCTTTAAAACAATATTAGTATAAATTTGCAGGCTGCTATTTTTAACTTATTTATATTGCAATATAGCATTTTAAATAATAAGATTCTCTGAGCTGTTATAGCATACTTAAATAATAAAAGCAAAAAACTCTAAGTTTTTATTATTTAAACGTTAGCGAAATAGTTTCCGCTTAAAAAAAATATCTTAAATATTATTATTTAACATGCTATAAATAAAAAAAAGTCCAGCTAGTTGTACGTTATTTTGCTCTTTAAGCAACAGCTTAAGCTTAACCTTAAAGTTGTTAATTCTTTTATAGTGCAGCTTAAAAATAACAATTATTTAAAACGCCTTTAAAATAATACTTTATTTATTTGCTACTTTAAATATAACAAAATACCTTTAAATAATAAAATAATGCTTTTGCGTTCAAATAAATTTTAAGTTAAAATTATTAAAGCTATTAAGCAACATCTTTAGGCTAGATTAAAAATAATTCCTGCTATTGCAATAAAGCTAAATAATTATTATATAATAGTTTAAAGTATAACTATAAGATTTTTAAAAGATCAGCCCAAGCATAGCAGCAATATATTTAAAATAATTATTAATTTTTTAAATAAGCTATTTAGTACTTAAAGTACAGTTTTTAAACTATTTAGTAGTTTGCTTCAGCTTAAAAAAAAAATATAAAATATTATTAGCGCTTAATTTAAAAATGCAAACTGGTTTACTTGGTTTAAAACTATCCGCGCAATCTAAAAATAGCCTGATTTTAAGAACAAAATTTTTAACAAAATTGCTACACATTTTACAAATAAACATAAATACATACAAAATAAAGCCGCTAAAATAATTGCACGTTAACGTTATTTTAGCAACACTATTTTTGAAGCCGTTAAAGCGCGAGCCTAGAACAAAAATAAAAATAAATCTGTACAAAAAAAAGCTATTTGAACATTAATAAATTAAGAACAACGGGTAAACAACATTAAGAAAATAATTACAGCATAGCTTCAAAATAAGAACATAAATATTTGATATATAGTTTTTTTCGCACTTAAATAGTAGCTGCAGCCTAAAAAAACTATTATTAATATAGTCGTAACGTAACTTAGAGAAAATTCTACAAATATCCAACAAGCGGCGCTTTTAACACTTAGCTGCTAGACTTAACCAAATGATTTTGTTTCCGATGCAGTCGCTTCACAGCTAATTAATAACGTGCTAATTGTCTAAGAAGCAGCCGCTAAAGCATTTTAAAACTAGCCCCAGCCAAAACCTCACATAATCAGAACTATAACGAAGCCTATAACGAACGCAAAATTAAACAACATAAATAAGGTTTTCAATTTTCTTATAATACTTATCGAAGCCCTTAAAAACTAGCCTAAGCTTAAAAATAATGTTTTTGTTGCTGTTGTTAAGCTGTTAAAGTTTTTAACTTAAAAAAATAACCTTAAAAAAGCCGTTATTAAAATGCTCCAAGCCTAGTCCTAGCCTAACAATAAAGTTACTAATACTATAAAAAAATATCTAAAAAATATAAACTAAAAAATTTAAAAAGCAACAATCCAAATACTAAGGATTTAGCGTTTATTTAGCAATAAAAACCTTATTAATATTGCAGTATGTTTAATTAACAAAAAAAAATAGATTTACCCAGCAGTTTTTACTACACTTATTAATTAACTATTGCTACTTTTTAAAGTGCTAAAGCCATATATAAAATCATTATATAAGTATTCCTTAAAAAAAAGTTTTAGTAAGCATATATATTAGCTTAATAAAAAAAAAACTATGTAGTTTTATATAGTTATTAAAACAAAAAAAGTTAATTAAAAGCTAATAATAAACAATAATTAATAGTTACAAAAGCAAATAGTTGTATAGTATAAAAAATAAAAGTTTATTAAGTTAGCGAAAACATCTTTTGTATTATATTCAGAACTTGATTTTAAAGAATCAAAAAATAAAAAAAATTAACAATTAAAGGGTACGTATACTAAAAGCTATACTACAATATACGGTTATATAAAAAAGCTAAGTAGTTAATCTTTTTATACTTATTTTGTTTTTAACGCTATTTAAATTAAAATCACTTATATATAAATTTCTTTGCTTTATTTTTTTTAGTATACAAAATATAGCTTAACTTTAATATATTATATTATATATAAACTTTGTTATTTTAATATTAAACTTTAAGTTATAGTTAAATAATAAGTAAAAAAAATAATAAATTATAATTAGCTATAGATAATACTAACAAAGAAAGTCTGCCTGGTTATCTTAGTGTGACCTAAAGATTATTTTTAATAATATTATACACGACCTCAACAACAACAAAAACAAATGTGCTTACAGGCGCTGCAATAACAAATACAGAGAATCCGTACGCGAACTAAACAAAGGCATCGTTATTATTTAGTTGGTCAGCTGCAAGCCGGACCTGTAATGCCGTGAGCACGAGAGCAACGAACACTGTTGCTGTTCTAACCCAAGTGACATTATTGTGCGCTGAGACGCCGTAGGTGCGCCAGCCGCGTACATAGAACGTGGACGGCGGGAATGGCATGAAGCGGCTGAGAAATTTGAGCCGGGACAGACATAGCTCGCCTAAGTGAGAAACGGGTGCAGCCTTTCTAGGCTGTGCTGTGCGAGCACCTTGTGAGAAACTGCTTCTAGTTGTCCCATGTTGTCCCTGTGCCCTGGCTTAGATCCGGCCAAAACACTCCTCTTTCGCAGGCAATAAGGCAGACATATATATACAAGAAGCCGAAAGCATAGCTTTGTAGTTGTTCTATGCACTTTATGTTTATATGCTTACTACTGGTTTTTTTTTGACCGTAAAAGCTTAACCTTTAGTTAATTAAAATTTTAAGTAAAATTTATTTGTTTTTATATAATAGCGCTTAAGCCTGGTTTAATAATAAAAAATAAAATTTATTTTTAAAAAAAAAAGTAAAATTTATTTATTTAGCTTTTATAATAAACAGTGCATTAATATATAAAAACTTAATAATTATAAAAAAAAACAGCATAATTTTAATAATATTATTTTTAAGCAATTATAATTATAAAAATATTATTATTATTGCTTTTAAAATTAAAAAGCTTAATTATTTAATAAAAGCGTTAAATTAAAGCTTATATAAAATTTTATTATTTTTTTTATATTTTTTTTTATAAAATTTTTTTTTTTTTTTTTTAATAAACATATAATAATACTTTTATATTTTTTTTTATTTTTATTATATATAATATATAATAAATAAATAATAAAATAAAAAAATAAAAAATTAAAATAAATGCTTTTTTAAAAAACTAAATAAAAATTTTTTTTTTTAAAATAAAAAAAGTAAAGTTTTTTTTTTAATTAAAAAATAAAATTTATTTATATAATATAAAAAAATAAAATTTTTTAAACTTTTATATTAAATATATTATTATTATATTATT